>JAPXFY010002307.1:0-17500 GCA_030674185.1 Monoplex corrugatus
TGGGGCATCATTGTGGGCATCGTCATCCTTGTCACCTTGGTTTATTCTCCCTATCTGTTTGGGATGGAAGTTTCAGGTGGGCTGTGTCAAGAAAATGGTCAATGGTGGGAGTTTCTAGTGATGGTGTTGGAAGAAATCGACCTGTTTGTGTATTGCGTGCTGCCTTTGTTCTGTTTGATGATCAGCAACATGGTGCTGGTGACGATGTTAAGAACGTCCGTGAAGGAAGCTGGTGATCAGTTTGCTGCCACAGACACACAGCACAGTGAGAGAAAGAGAAAAGTGAACTCCATCACTGTGACAGCTCTTCTTGTGTCTGTGTCCTTCATTGTCTTCACTGTACCTTACTCCATCACGAACGCAATATTTGTATCATATGTTGGGATCGGAGAAGCATGGGATGCTATTGATCCGATGATGTTTTTTTTTGTAAATGATATTTTGCTCTTTGTGTCTGGGTTTAATTTCTCAATAAAATTCTATCTGTACTGCTTGACAGACCAGAGGTTCAGAAAGGAATTCCTCAAGCTCATGAGTGGATTAGTCTTTTGCATCAGATCCTCCAAAACATAAATCAGCGATAAGTTTTGATCACTGGCAGTTAGACATTTAACCAGTGACTGGACATTTAACAAATAACAAACAATCAGCTGGTACAGTGGTCAGTGTCAATAAAGCCTTGATGACTGGAGAGTTGTAGGATCAAACCTCGACCAGTCCAAACGACTGTAAGCATTTTCATCCATGTCCGTCTCCTACCCAAAGTTCAATGTTCTATGTGTTCAGGTGTGGGTGTCATCCATATCGTGGATTTGTCATCACGCATGACATTGAAATTCAAGTGGATAAGTGTTCGATATGAATGGTTATGATTGGATTAATCCAATCCACGCATACCACTTCCCCCATTACATTTTAAACACACCACCTGAGCATACACTTACACAAGCACAGATCATAAACAGCCTACGTCACAAATCATCACATAAATCAACCCCCTCCCCCTAACCCTACTTCACAAATCATCACATAAATCAGCACCCCTCCCCTTAACCCTACGTCACAGATCATCACATAAATCAATCCCCCTCCCCCTAACCCTACGTCACAAATCATCACATAAATCAACCCCCCTCCCACTAACCCTGCGTCACAAATCATCATATAAATCAACTCCCCTCCCCCTGACCATTTTAACTACAACCCCCCTCCCCTGACCATTTTAACTACAACCCCCTCCCTCTGACCATTTTAACTACAACCCTCTCCCCCTTACCATTTTAACTACAACTACAACCCCTCCCCCTGATCATTTTAACTACACCCCCCTCCCCCTAACCATTTTAACTACAACCCCCCTCCCCCTGACCATTTTAACTACAACCCCACTCCCCCTGACCATTTTAACTACACCCCCCTCCCCCTAACCATTTTAACTACAACCCCCCTCCCCCTAACCATTTTAACTACAATCCCCCTCCCCCTGACCATTTAACTACAACCCCTCCCCTGACCATTTTAACTACAACCCCCCTCCCCCTAACCATTTAACTACAACCCCCTCCCCCTGACCATTTTAACTACAACCCCCCTCCCCCTAACCATTTAACTACAACCCCCCTCCCCCTAACCATTTTAACTACAACCCCCTCCCCCTAACCATTTAACTACAACCCCCTCTCCCCCTGACCATTTTAACTACAACCCCCCTTCCCCTGACCATTTAACTACAACCCCCTCCCCCTGACCATTTTAACTACAACCCCCTCCCCCTAACCATTTAACTACAACCCCCTCTCCCCCTGACCATTTTAACTACAACCCCCCTTCCCCTGACCATTTTAACTACAACCCCCCTCCCCCTAACCATTTAACTACAACCCCCTCTCCCTAACCATTTAACTACAACCCCCTCCCCCTGACTATTTTAACTACAACCCCCTCCCCCTGACCATTTTAACTACAACCCCCTCCCCCTGACCATTTTAACTACAACCCCCCCCCTGACCATTTTAACTACACCCCCTCCCCCTGACCATTTTAACTACAACCCCCTCCCCCTGACCATTTTAACTACAACCCCCTCCCCCTGACCATTTTAACTACAACCCCTCCCCCTGACCATTTTAACTACAACCCCCTCCCCCCTAACCATTTTAACTACAACCCCTCCCCCTGACCATTTTAACTACAACCCCCTTCCCTGACCATTTTAACTACAACCCCTCCCCCTGACCATTTTAACTACAACCCCCCTCCCCCTGACCATTTTAACTACACCCCCCTCCCCCTAACCATTTTAACTACAACTCCCCTCCCCCTAACCATTTTAACTACACCCCCCTCCCCCTAACCATTTTAACTACAACCCCCTCCCCCTAACCATTTTAACTACAACCCCCTCCCCCTAACCATTTTAACTACAACCCCCTCCCCCTAACCATTTTAACTACAACCCCCTCCCCCTGACCATTTTAACTACAACCCCCTCCCCCTAACCATTTTAACTACAACCCCCTTCCCCTGACCATTTTAACTACAACCCCCTTCCCCTGACCATTTTAACTACAACCCCCTCCCCCTGACCATTTTAACTACAACCCCCTCCCCCTGACTATTTTAACTACAACCCCCTCCCCCTAACCATTTAATTACAATCCCCCTCAACACAGAACCTTCCTTCTCAAACATGTTGGTAGCAGGATATGTTTTATCCCATATATCATCATCATCATCATCAGGTGCCCTGCCGCATGGCGTTGGTGACCATGGACTTCCAACCATCTCTATCTCTCGTTGCCCCTAGCATCTCCCCCACCCTCGTCATCCCCAGCCACTCTGCAAGTCCGTCCAGCATTCTCTCCCTGGGTCTACCTGGTGCTCTCTTTCCCTCCAGCTTTCCCATTGTGACCAGGTGCTCCAAATCCCCCTTCCTCATAAAATGGCCCATAAATGTTGCTTGTCTTTTCCTAATATTCCTTATGAGTGATCTACTTGTGTCTGCCTCCATCAAGACTGTCTCATTTGATTTTTTTGCTGTCCATGGAACTCTCAACATTCTTCCAAGGAACCACATCTCGGCTGCCTCGATCCTGCTCTGGCTTTGCTTGTTGACTGTCCACGCCTCGCATCCGAACAACAGTATTGGTTCTATATAACATTCAAGAACTCTCTTTTTGATGTTAATTGATAGTCATTTGTTGGTAAGAATGCTTGTCATCTTCTTGAATGCTGTTTTGGCTTGGCCGATTCTGCCAGCTAATTCCGATGTGCATTTGCCGTCTGATGAAATGACCGTTCCCAGGTATTTGAACTTATTAACCTGTGTCAAGGATGAGCCATTTGCTGTTATTTTGCAGGAGGGGATTTCATGTTTTTTACTGATCACCATGACTTCAGTCTTCCTGCAGTTTAGTTCCTTTGCTTTCTATTTCTAGTATATTCACAAGGTTTTGTAGGTCCCTTTCATTTTCTGCAATTAGCACGGTGTCATCTGCGTACCGAATGCTGTTTATCATTTTCCTTCCAACCTTTAATCCAGGGTCTTCTAGGTTTCTCGTGATGTTTTTGCTATATAGTGAAAACAGATCTGGTGACAAAACACAACCTTGAGGATCCCTTTTGTATCGGTCTTCTATTTCTTTGCATTTTGAATCGCGAGTGTATGTTTAATAAACATACCATGACACACGAGTGTATGTTTAATAAACATACCATGACACACGAGTGTATGTTTAATAAACATACCATGACTCACGAGTGTATGTTTAATAAACATACATGACACACGAGTGTATGTTTGATAAACATACCATGACACAAGAGTGTATGTTTAATAAACATACCATGACACACGAGTGTATGTTTATTAAATATACCATGACACATGAGTGTATGTTTAATAAACATACCATGACTCACGAGTGTATGTTTAATAAACATACATGACACATGAGTGTATGTTTAATAAACATACATGACACACGAGTGTATGTTTAATAAACATACATGACACACGAGTGTATGTTTAATAAACATACATGACACACGAGTTTATGTTTAATAAACATACCATGACTCACGAGTGTATGTTTAATAAACATACCATGACACACGAGTGTATGTTTAATAAACATACCATGACTCACGAGTGTATGTTTAATAAACATACCATGACACACGAGTTTATGTTTAATAAACATACCATGACTCACGAGTGTATGTTTAATAAACATACATGACTCACGAGTGTATGTTTAATAAACATACCATGACACACGAGTGTATGTTTAATAAACATACATGACACATGAGTGTATGTTTAATAAACATACATGACACACGAGTGTATGTTTAATAAACATACATGACACACGAGTGTATGTTTAATAAACATACATGACACACGAGTTTATGTTTAATAAACATACCATGACTCACGAGTGTATGTTTAATAAACATACATGACTCACGAGTGTATGTTTAATAAACATACCATGACACACGAGTGTATGTTTAATAAACATACATGACACATGAGTGTATGTTTAATAAACATACATGACACACGAGTGTATGTTTAATAAACATACATGACACACGAGTGTATGTTTAATAAACATACATGACACACGAGTTTATGTTTAATAAACATACCATGACTCACGAGTGTATGTTTAATAAACATACATGACACACGAGTGTATGTTTAATAAACATACATGACACACGAGTGTATGTTTAATAAACATACATGACACACGAGTTTATGTTTAATAAACATACCATGACTCACGAGTGTATGTTTAATAAACATACCATACACACGAGTGTTTGTTTAATAAACATACTATGACACACGAGTGTATGTTTAATAAACATACCATGACTCACGACTACAAACACACTGTGGCAATAGGCTTACTGCTGTGCTGATAGTCACACTGTCAGGTGACAGTCGTATGTACATGGGTGGACTCTTCCTCTTTTTCAATCCACGAGAAGCTGTCAGAACTAGGAATGGAAAGACACAGAAACCTCAACCCATTGGGAAGCTGGACAGGAATTAAGAGCGAGTCATGGTAAGTATGTTTGTTGAAAGTAATTTTAAGGAATAATGGCCATTAATCTCACATACTTTACCGTGACTCACAAGTGCAGAACGTCCCTACAAGTATGGAGGGCTCGCCTAGTACTTATCATGAATCACAAGTGCAGAACGAACGTCCCTACAAGTATGGAGGGCTCGCCTGGTTCAGGATCTTAAGGAGGAACGTTTGGAGCTTGAGACTGTTTACTGTGTGATGACAGGGGAGGTTATACCCTGGAGTTGTCTTCTCTCAGGCAAGACACATCCTGGAAGTAAAAGGTTCATAAGAATGGGAATAGGCGGGAAGACACATGCCAACAGGTTGGACCAGTGACTGACAGGGCAATGATGGCCAGAGACACAAAGTCTGGGAGCCACAGATTGAATCTCGTCACACTTTAACATTACTGTGATGTTTATAACTATCATAGACTAGAGTAGTCATTGACCAAATTCCAGCCACCCAAATTAAGTAGATTCTCAGTCCCAATTTGTTTTATTCATTCTTTCATTTCGGCGTAAAATTCAGGATCGTAATGGTTTGGGCCGTACGCGTGACAGTCATAAAATATGTATCCATAGTTCTTATGATAGAAATACATAATTCAGAGTGTTTTCACCCATAGCTCTTAATGATAATAATATATAAATCTGAGTGTCTTTATCCATATTTCTTAATCATAATAATATATAAATCTGAATGCCTTTATCCATAGCTCTTAATGATATCAATATATAAATCCGAATGTCTTTATCCGTAGTTCTTAATCATAATAATATAAATCTGAATGACTTTATCCATAGTTATTGATGGTCATCATCATCATCATCATCAGGGCCCTGCCACATGGCATGGGCGACCATGGACTTCCAACCATCTCTATCTCTCGTTGCACCCAGCATCTCCCCCACCCTCTTCATCCCCAGCCACTCTGCAACTTCGTCCAGCATTCTCTCCCTGGGTCTACCTGGTGCTCTCTTTCCATCCAGCTTTCCCGTTGTGACCAGGTTCTCCAAATCCCCTTCCTCATAAAATGGCCTATAAATGTTGCCTGTCTTTTCCTAACCTTCCTTATGAGTGATCTATTTGTGTCTGCCTCCATCAAGACTGTCTCGTTTGTTTTCTTTGCTGTCCATGGAACTCTCAACATTCTTCCAAGGAACCACATCTCGGTTGCCTCGATCCTGCTCTGGCTTTGCTTGCTGACTGTCCACGCCTCGCATCCGTACAACAGTATTGGTTCTATATAACATTCAAGGACTCTCTTTCTGATGTTAATTGATAGTCATTTGTTGGTGAGAATGCTTGTCATCTTCTTGAATGCTGTTTTGGCTTGGCCGATTCTGCCAGCTATTTCCGATGTGCTTCTGCCGTCTGATGAAATGACTGGTCCCAGGTATTTGAACTTATTAACCTGTGTCAAGGTTGTGCCATTTGTTTTCATTTTGCAGGAGGGGATTTCATGTTTTTTACTGATCACCATGACTTCAGTCTTCCTGCTGTTTAGTTCCAACCCCTTACTTTTGCTTTCTGTTTCTAGTATATTCACAAGGTTTTGTATGTCCCTTTCATTTTCTGCAATTAGCACGCTGTCATCTACGTACCGAATGTTGTTTATCATTTTCCCTCCAACCTTTAATCCAGGGTCTTCTTCTAGGTTTCTCATGATGTTTTCGCTATATAGTGAAAACAGATCTGGTGACAAAACACAACCCTGTCTGACTCCTCTTTTGATGTTTTGAAAAGACCTTATATTGTTTTCTACGTGTATTCTCATTGCAGCTGTTTGTTCCCAGTACATATTCCTGATTATTCGTAGATCTTTTCCATCGACATTGAGTCTCTCCAGTTGGTTGATCAATTCATCATGTCGTACCCGATCGAAAGCCTTGGTATAGTCAACAAAGCATAAATACAAATCCTTATTCATCTCAATTGACCTCTCTATGATAGTTCTTAGGATGTATATGGCATTAATAGTTCCTTTCCCTGACACAAATCCACGCTGTTCTTCTGCTATTTCTCTTTTGATTCTGTTCCTTGTCCTCATCATGATTATTCTTAACAGGATTTTTGTTACATGACTCATCAGACTGATTGTGCCATGGAGTTCGCATTCTATAGCCCCTGTCTTCTTTGGAAGTGCAATGAAAATTGATTTTGACATATCTTTGGGGATTTTTCCAGTGTCATAAATTTCATTTAGGAGGACTGTTATTTTTTCTATGCCAAATTCCTCCAGGGCTTCAATCATCTCTGTAGTAATGCTGTCTGGTCCTGGGGCTTTTCCTGGTTTCATCTTTTTCAGTGCTGCTCTAACTTCATCTTTCATTATGGGTGGTCCTTCAAAGTTCTTTCTTATAATGTGTTCTTCGTTTCTGTCATCCTCAAAAAGGTCTTTAATGTACTCTCCCCATCTGTCTAATATTTTGTCTTTTTCCATGATAAGTGCGCCATCTTTCGATTTTAAGCAACCAGTTGATGTGCATGTACTTTTCCTGTTGACAATTTCTTCAATTCGTCTGCACATACCCTGAGGATCCATTTTGTGTCATTCTTCTATCTCATTGCATTTTGTGTTCAGCCAAGCTTCCTTAGCTTCATTGCACCTATACCTGATTTCTTTGTTTATCTTCCTGTATATTTCCTCGTTTCTCTTTGCCTTCCTCCTTTCTTCCATCAGGCCCAAAATTTCATTAGTCATCCAACTCTTTTTTGCTTTTCTATTTGCCTTAGGGATTTCTTCACAAGCTTCATTTATTGAACTTCTCAACTTTGTCCATTGTTCCTCACTGTCACCAACGTCTTCCAGAGCACTGAATTTGTTTTGAACATGTACATTAAATTTTTGACGTATCATTTCATCTGACTTTAAGAGTCCAAGGTTTGGTTTGATGTTGCTTTTGGTCTGTTTCCTTTTCCTCAATTTCAGCCTAAACCTTCCCACTACCGGACTGTGGTCACTGTTGCAGTCTGCGCCTGGTAGTGTTTTTGCTGACAGTAAAGAATTTCTAAATCTTTTGTTGATCAGGATGTACCAAAGAAATAAGAGGGAAGCAGGGAGAATTTTTATAATATCAACCAAAGGACATAACTCTTGAGAGTCACGTAGAAATTATCTCCCATGTTGTTGAACTTCTCAAATCTAACATAGTTTGCGCTACCCATTCAGCTAGCATAGAAGCAGATACAAAGCACAAAAACCGTAAGCTCAGAACACTCCGCAAAAAAAGGAGCACCCAAGCCTACCTTTATACTCTGCAGCTACCCTACACACAACTATGAGAGAGGAGAGAAATAATACAATATAGTGGTCGTATGTTCAAGATTGACATAGTCTTTTATTCTTGAACTGACCAAACACACACACATAGACAAGACAGAACATATACAGGGTTGCTTCCAAGGCATATAGGTAATACCAAAGAAATAAGAGGGAAGCAGGGAGAATTTTTATAATATCAACCAAAGGACATAACTCTTGAGAGTCACGTAGAAATTATCTCCCATGTTGTTGAACTTCTCAAATCTAACATGGGAGATAATTTCTACGTGACTCTCAAGAGTTATGTCCTTTGGTTGATATTATAAAAATTCTCCCTGCTTCCCTCTTATTTCTTTGGTATTACCTATATGCCTTGGAAGCAACCCTGTATATGTTCTGTCTTGTCTATGTGTGTGTGTTTGGTCAGTTCAAGAATAAAAGACTATGTCAATCTTGAACATACGACCAATATATTGTATTATTTCTCTCCTCTCTCATAGTTGTGTGTAGGGTAGTTGCAGAGTATAAAGGTAGGTTTGGGTGCTCCTTTTTTTGCGAAGTGTTCTGACCTTACGGTTTTTGTGCTTTGTATCTGCTTCTATGCTAGCTGAATGGGTAGCGCAAACTATGTTAGATTTGAGAAGTTCAACAACATGGGAGATAATTTCTACGTGACTCTCAAGAGTTATGTCCTTTGATCAGGATGTAGTCAATCTGATTTTTGGTATTATCTCCTGGACTCATCCAAGTCCATTTTCTTCTGTTAGGCTGCTCAAACCAGGTGTTTCCTACTATGAACTCATTCATCTGTGCCCATTCTACAAGCTTCCCCCCTCTTTCATTTTGTGCACCAAGGCCATGAGGTCCAACTATATTATTAATGGTAACAATGTATAAATCTGAATGTCTCAATCCATAATTCTTAATGACATTAATGTATAAATCTGAATATCTTTATCCATAGTTCTTAATCATATCAATACATAATTTCCATTAAAGTCTTCATGTCACTTTTAATTGGAAACTCAAGTTACTGTTAAACTGAATTAAGACCTTCCCAGAACTTGAGTTGTATGAATCAAAATAACATTTATATCTCCATTGAGCTCTGATAAACTTTTCCATTTTAGAAGTGCAATGGTTGCCTTACAGCAAACAGAATGTCTTTTGTTCCTGAAACAATGGAAGTTCCAAGTTCATATTGCTAATAGCCCAGATGGAAGACGTGTCTTTTTTCCTGTAGTTCTGCCAGAACTTCACAACTCATTTGAAATGATTTATAAAATGTTATCCATAGCTAACATGATTTAAGTCTAAATCCCATAATTTTCTACGCTGTTGGCAGCACATAATTCAGAAATGTTTAACGTGTCTTGGAATGTTCTAGATAATCAGACTGATAGAATTGTGACTGGCCCTCAAGCCAAACGTACACCTTTACAGGAACATGTTTAACAAACAATAAAAACAAAACTATATAACAGACATACACACAGTTCAAAGACCATCACCAGTGAACAAAACGTACAGACAAGAAAGGCACATACTACATTTCAAAACACGAAAGACAAAAAATATGATTCATGAAGCGCAGTAATGAATTCACTAACATTTTAGGTTTTCACTGAACCTCACTGTAGCAAAACAAAGAGCTGGAAACAGAACAACCTGGACAAGAGATGATCAACTCGTACAACCATGCAACTGTAAAACCATGTGGTTGAATAGATCTGTGTAAACGGTGTGCTAACGTCTATGTGACAACATGGGTACGCATGCGCCTGAATGTCCATGTTTATGTATGAACGCATGCGTATACACGCATGGGCACACATATGCATGTTTGTAAGGCGATTATAAACTGAAGGTGAGGACAAAGCATACCTCCAGCGAACACAATGTAAATCATGAATCGAGTTTGTCCTCGTGCTGTCTCCCCCCTCCCCTCCCCATAAGGAATACAAACCAAATACAGACACAAGCTGGCAATTCACGTGCACTACACAGCACTCAACAAAGACTATAATTTCACGTGAAAATAAACAGGACAAACAGAACAGTCCACAACAGTCAGCTGTATCACACATATTTCATTATTTACATTTCCAGGCATCCTTGTCACTCTGTCACAGAGAAAACCTTCCCAAGGTTGGCACCAAAACAAATCATGTGTGAACCAGCAAAACTCCATCAACCAACATACCCACAGAGCCAAACAGGGCAACATACCCACAGAGCCAAACAGGGCAACGTACCCACAGAGCCAAACAAGGCAACATACCCACAGAGCCAACATACCCACAGAGCCAAACAGGGCAACGTACCCACAGAGTCAAACAAGGCAACATACCCACAGAGCCAAACAGGGCAACATTGACTCCTTCTGGTATGTATCAGTCTGAAAGAAGAGACAGTCATTCTGTGGGACAGATGGTTCATTGATCAGTTCAGCTATCCACAAATCCATCCATTGACTGATCAGTCAATATGTAAACCAAATCATTCATCCATCCAATGAAAATAGTCTGTACTGGTAATGCCAGTCATTATTGATCAGTCCATTTATAAACTAATCCATTCATCCATCTGATAAAAATAGTCTGTGTCGGTTGTTCCCATCATTGAAAAATCCATTCAAAATTACTCTGGGTCTTCAATCAGGTAATTGATTGGTCGACTAATCAACAGATCGATTAATTCACCAATTAAAGTATTGATCTTCTATGCCAGTTGAGTCCGTACATTAAAAGTGATCAGTTTCAATCAGTCTTTCAATCAGTCAACTCAAAAGACCATTTTGTCAGTTCAGTCCCAGTCTACCATATTCAGAGCACTCAATCCATTATCGTGTTTATCTTTTTTTCATAACAAAAGACTGTAATCATGGAAACAGTGTCAAACGCGTGTGTCAGTCAAACAATCAGTCAGTCCAATCACGAATTAAACATCAATCAAAAATAAATCAGTCAAAGAATTAATCAGACATCAATCTGATTTGTCAGTCAGTTATTCATGTCCAGAGACTGTAAAACACAAACACACAAAACAAAAACAACACAACAATTTATCAAAAATAATAATAACAATAATAATAATAATAATGATAAAAATAATAATAATAATAATATAATGATGATGAGGAGGAGGAGGAGGAGGAGGAGAAGGATGATTATAATAATAATAATAATAATAATGATAATGAAAATATTAATAATAACAGTATTTGTACTGCGCCAAATCAAATCAAAGTGCACTCACGCACCAGGCATACGCATACAATCGACAAAGACCACCTTACAATATTTAAAACATAGACTGAGAAAAAGAAGTAGTTGTAGAATTCATTGTTTGGAAAAGAGGTGGGTTTTTAATTAGATTTAAAAGCAGAAATAGTAGGTGTTAGGCGAAGGGAGAGTGGAAGTCTATTCTAGGCTGATGGTCCTGAGGCAGCAAAAGAACGTTGGCCAACACTTGATGGTATAAATCTCGGGACCTGAAGGGAAAGAGTGTCTGAAACTGAGCGGAAGGTGCGAGTTGGCGTATACATGTAAGTGTTGATGTTGTCACAAAGATATGATGGAGCAGACTGGTGAATAGATTTGTAACACAAGATATCGAGTTTATATTCAGTACTTTTTAAGACAAGCAACCAGTGAAGACAGCAAAGGAGAGGACTGATATGTCTCAAACTTTTTCTTTTTGAGGACAAGATGAGCATCCATGTTTGGTATGCCTTACAGACACAGGAGAGAAGAAGCTGATAGTCCAGTAAGGAGAGCATTACAGTAATCAAGACGAGACTAAATGAGAGATGTCACAAGCTTAGATGCAGCCTCAGTTGAAAGATATCTTCACATGTAACTAATGCGTCGAATCTGACAGTAGCATGACTGACAGGTCTGGATCAGAAACTTCTGCATAGAAAGAGTGTTGTCCAAGGTCACACCAAGGCACTTGACCGAATCACAGAGAGGGATGACATTGTCACCTCAATGGATGATATTCAGTTTGATAGAGGCAAGTTTAATTTTGCTAACTACAAGCATGGCTTCAGTTTTATCACCATTTAACTATAGTTTATTTTGTGTCATCCAGTTCTGGATATCAACGTAGCAGCTGAATGCTTCTGAGATAAGGAAGGTGATATTTTCAGGGGTGGTGCTATTCTGTAGTTGTGAATCATCTGCGTAAAGAGGATGTTTCATGTCAGGCTGGTTGATGATGTTTTCTAGGGGTGAAGTATAAAGGGGAACAGGACAGGACCTGACACAGATCCCTGAGGAACACTACAAGAAAACCTAACATGCTCAGACTGACTTCCATTGATGAGAACTGACTGAACGCGATCAGGCAGATAAGAGGAGAACCAAGAAAGAGCAGTACCATGGATTACAAAAGTGTGTTTAAGATAAAAGAGAAGGATGGAGTGATCAATAATATCATAGGCAGCAGACAGATCAAGGAGTATTAGGAGAGAAAATTTATCAGTATCAGAAGCAAGAAGACGTTCAATGACTATATTAACAAGAGCTTTTACTGTACTGTGGTTTGTTCGATATGCAGACTGGTAAGGATGGTGGAGATGATTTAAGGAGATATGCTCATTCAGTTGTTTTAGTGCCACTTTTAAAGAGCTTAGAGAGAAATGGAAGATTTGATACAGGTCTATAATTTCTAAAGTCATTAGGATCGAGATATTTGTTTTGAGCAGTGGCCAGACAACAGAAATTTTGAAAGCAGCAGAGAACACTCCTGAGACCAAAGAAGAATTCGAGGGTTTCCTACCAGAATAGTGCATCCTTCTTCTTTATACCTTTTGAGATGCATCATCCTTGCAGGGAAACGTCGAATTGATGATGGAGGTAATTGACAGAACACGTTCCGAGCAGATATGTGAAAAGAGGGAGGCCAGAATGGGGTCAACTTCACAAGATTTGAAACACATTTCTTTAAGGATCATTAAGATCTCGTTCTCAGAAAGTGGGTGGAAAGAGGAGCAGAGAGCCAGTAAATGGAGGATCTGGAAGTGTTGGGTGAAAGGGAGCTGAGTCAAGTTTGGTTGGCAAATTGGAAATCTCAGTGGAGAAAAATGTGGAAAAAGCAGAAGGGAGATCATCTGGATTAATATTTAATGGCAGAGGAGTAGATTTCTCAGTGCCAAGTAAATCAGACATGGTGGAGAACAGAATCAATTTTTGTGTTTTTAGCTTCAAGAATTTGTGAGGAAAAGTAACGTTTTCACTTTAGAGAGCAATTCGTTTACCTTGTTACGCATGGACTGATAGATCTGACGGTGTACTTCCAGTTTAGAAGACTGCCTCTGGCGCTTGCCTCTCCAACATTCTCACTTTGTTTTGCGTAGTTGAGATATGTACAAAGTGGATACACACAAAGATACAGGAAATAAAAGAGAACTGGACACTGGAGTATGGTCAATGGATCACGTCATAACATTGAAAAGTTGTTTGGAGAAAAAGACTAAAACTCCCCTGCTGCTTCGTCTGGTGTTCTTACGTTTACGCTTGACAAAGGCCAGTTGGCCGAACATTTACGCCTGTCTTGTCTGGTTGTATCAAATACGCGTTCTGATTCTATTTTCTTGTTTTTCACAATATCACCATCAGGGACAGGTCAAGGTAAACAACAGGTAAGAGAAGGGATGGGGTGTCTGTCTGTTCGTCAGTGACTACTGCTGCCACAATATCACCGTTAAAGACAGGCCAAGGACAGGTCAAGCTAAGCAACAGGTAAAACGGGGGTGGGGGTGTCTGTGTTTTTGTCAATGACTGCTGGTGCCACAATATCACCGTCAAGGACAGGTCAAGCTAAGCAACAGGTAAAATGGGGGTGTGGGTGTCTGTGTGTTTGTCAATGACTGCTGGTGCCACAATATCACCGTCAAGGACAGGTCAAGGTAAGCAACAGGTAAAATGGGGGTGTGGGTGTCTGTGTTTTTGTCAATGACTGCTGGTGCCACAATATCACCGTCAAGGACAGGTCAAGGTAAGCAACAGGTAAGAGAAGGGATTGGGGTGTCTGTGTTCATCAATGACTGCTGGTGCCCTAATATCACTGACAAGGGACAACACTGTTCCCCAGACACTGAACTGCTGACAGTAGCACTCAGACCTTGTTACCTGCTATGGGAATTTCACCAGGTGTTTGTGACTGTGGTTTACATTCATCCCTTGACAGACACCAAACGAGCTGCTGACGTCTTATGACGTGAGATACAGAGACAGGAGTCACAGTGCCTGGAGTCCATCGGTCTTGTGTTGGAGGACTTCAACCACCACCGCCTCAATAAGGTTCTACCACAATATCAGTGATACGTCAACTACAAGGCGTGTGGCCAGACGACCCTTGACCTGTGAAAAGGTAACATTCCCTACTGGAACACACCTTTGTCCATTCTGGTGTGATCAGTACACACCCTACAGGAAAACACCTTTGTCCACCCTGGTGTGATAGTGCACAGCCTACAGGAACACACCTTTGTCCAGCCTGGTGTGATCAGTACACAGCCTACAGGAACACACCTTTGTCCAGCCTGGTGTGATCAGTACACAGCCTACAGAAACACACCTTTGTCCAGTCTGGTTTGGTCAGTACACAGCCTACAGAAACACACCTTTGTCCAGCCTGGTGTGATCAGTACACAGCCTACAGGAACCACCTTTGTCCAGTCTGGTGTGATCAGTACACAGCCTACAGGAACACACCTTTGTCCAGCCTGGTGTGATCAGTACACAGCCTACAGGAACACATCATTGTCCAGCCTGGTGTGATCAGTACACAGCCTACAGGAACACACCTTTGTCCAGTCTGGTGTGATCAGTTCACAGCCTACTGGAACACACCTTTGTACAGTCTGGTGTGATCAGTACACAGCCTACCGGAACACACCTTTGTCCACCCTGGTGTGATCAGTACATAGCCAACAGGAACACACCTTTGTCCAGCCGGGTGTGATCAGTACACAGCCTACAGGAACACACGTTTGTCCAGCCTAGTGTGATCAGTACACACCCTACAGGAACACACCTTTGTCCAGCCTGGTGTGATCAGTACACACCCTACAGGAACACACCTTTGTCCAGCCTGGTGTGATCAGTGCACAGCCTACAGGAAAACACCTTTGTCCAGTCTGGTGTGATCAGTACACAGCCTACAGGAACACACCTTTGTCCAGCCTGGTGTGATCAGTACGTACACAGCCTACAGGAACCACCTTTGTCCAGTCTGGTGTGATCAGTACACAGCCTACAGGAACTCACCTTTGTCCAGCCTGGTGTGCTCAGTACGTACACAGCCTACAGTAACCACCTTTGTCCAGCCTGGTGTGATCAGTACACAGCCTACAGGAACACACCTTTGTCCAGCCTGGTGTGATCAGTGCACAGCCTACAGGAACACACCTTTGTCCAGCCTGGTGTGATCAGTACACACCCTACAGGAACACACCTTTGTCCAGCCTGGTGTGATCAGTACACAGCCTACAGGAACACACCTTTGTCCAGCCTGGTGTGATCAGTACACAGCCTACAGGAACACACCTTTGTCCAGCCTGGTGTGATCAGTACACAGCCTACAGGAACACACGTTTGTCCAGCCTAGTGTGATCAGTACACAGCCTATAGGAACACACCTTTGTCCAGTCTGGTGTGATCAGTACACAGCCTACAGGAACACACCTTTGTCCAGCCTGGTGTGATCAGTACACAGCCTACAGGAACACACCTTTGTCCAGTCAGGTGTGATCAGTACACAGCCTACAGGAACACACCTTTGTCCAGTCTGGTGTGATCAGTACACAGCCTACATGTACACACCTTTGTCCAGTCTGGTGTGATCAGTGCACAGCCTACAGGAACACACCTTTGTCCAGCCTGGTGTGATCAGTACACAGCCTACAGGAACACACCTTTGTCCAGCCTGGTGTGATCAGTACACAGCCTGGTCCACTTGCTGCCACTGTATCACCAGAAACTCAAGACCAGTAAGTCTTGCATCAGGTGGTGAAGATGTGGTCTAAGGTGGTAATGGAAGCACTCTGTGGCTGCTTCCACTGAACTGACTGGGACATCCTGATGGATGGTGCCCTGCTGGAAAAACAGGTAGACATTATCACGTCCTACATCAACTTTTATATTGACATGCTGGTGCCAAGCAGGGAGACGTGGCCTTATCCCAACAACAAGCCCTGGGTGACCAGGGAGGTGGCTGATATCCTCAGGCAGCGACAGCATGCATTCTGGGATGGAAATGCAAATGAGATGAAGGGACTGCAGAAGGAGGTGAGGAGGATGGTGCTGCCAACAAGCAACACTTCAGAGACGAGGTGC
The DNA here is from genome assembly GCA_030674185.1 of Monoplex corrugatus. NCBI lineage: Eukaryota > Metazoa > Mollusca > Gastropoda > Littorinimorpha > Ranellidae > Monoplex > Monoplex corrugatus. The sequence continues at coordinate 16,701 of JAPXFY010002307.1, forward strand.
AGGATAACTTGGCCTCCAGCAACTCCAGGCAGGTCTGGAGCGGCCTGCAGACCAAGATCGGTGACAAGCCCAGAAGGAAAGTCCTGGACACCAAGGACCAACAGTCGACTGACTAACAACCTCAATGTCTCCTACAGCCACTTTGACACTACTGACATCTCCATGGAGCGTGTGAACACTGTGGTGGAGCTGAACCAGCAGGAGGACAGGGAGAAGACGCTGGCAGAGGAGAAAGAGAGCTGGAGCTTCCAACAGGTCAACCCACACAGTGCCTGTGGCTGTGATAAGCCGCCTGGTGTGGTGCTGAAGCACTGCCACACCCCCTGCCTGCTGTGTTCAGGGTCTCCTTCTAGCAGCCGTGGACTCTGGACACATTCTCTCCATCTGGAAATCCTTGACCATCGTACCTGTCCCCCAGAAAACCGTCCCCTCCATCTGCAATGACTACCCTCCTCCCCCAGTGCTCTGACCTCCATCACCTTCAAATGCCTGGAGTAGATGGTGTTGTGCAGACTGCTGGAGACTACACGCCCCTTCCATGACCCACTGCAGTTTTTGCACAGCCCAAAGAGGAGCACAGAGAAAACCACCATCACCGTCATTCACTCTGTGATACAGCTTCTGGTGTGGCTGGGGACTTATGCCAGGCTCCTGTTCCTGGACTTTTCCCCAGCCTTCGACACCACACAGTCACATCTTATGATGTGGAAGCTGACGGTGATGGTTGTTAACCCCCATCTGCACTTTCTTCATGGACAGACAACAACAAGTGATGGTCAGAACATCCACCTCGTCTGTCA
>JAPXFY010002307.1:20000-28170 GCA_030674185.1 Monoplex corrugatus
GATGTTGTCACAATGGAGAAGGAAACAGACATGAATATTGATGTTGTCACAATGGCAGGATGAAACAGACTTATGAATATTGATGTTGTCACAATGGCAGGATGAAACAGACTTATGAATATTGATGTTGTCACAATGGCAGGATGAAACAGACTTATGAATTTATGTGTCAAAGGAGATACAACTTGATATGATGTTGTCACAATGGCAGGATGGTAACAGACTTGTGAATATTGATGTTGTCACAATGGCAGGATGGAAACGGACATGAATATTGATGTTGTCACAATGGCAGGATTGAAACAGACTTATGAATATTGATGTTGTCACAATGGCAGGATGAAACAGACTTATGAATATTGATGTTGTCACAATGGCAGGATGAAACAGACTTATGAATATGATGTTGTCACAATGGCAGGATGAAACAGACTTATGAATATTGATGTTGTCACAATGGCAGGATGAAACAGACTGATGAATATTGATGTTGTCACAATGGCAGGATGAAACAGACTTATGAATATTGATGTCGTCACGATGGCGAAGATGAAACAGGACTTAATGAAAATATATGTAGCACAAGGCCTCCAGCTTGTATTGAATGACTGTTATCAAACAGACAACCAGTACAGAGAGTGAAGAAGAGGACTGATATGATCAAACAGACAACCAGTACAGACAGTGAAGAAGACGACTGAATGATCAAACAGACAACCAGTACAGACAGTGAAGAAGACGACTGATATGATCAAACAGACAACCAGTACAGACAGTGAAGAAGAGGACTGATATGATCAAACAGACAACCAGTACAGAGAGTGAAGAAGAGGACTGATATGATCAAACAGACAACCAGTACAGACAGTGAAGAAGAGACTGATATGATCAAACAGACAACAGTACAGAAGTGAAGAAGAGGACTGATATGATCAAACAGACAACCAGTACAGACAGTGAAGAAGAGGATGATATGATCAAACAGACAACCAGTACAGACAGTGAAGAAGAGGACTGATATGATCAAACAGACAACCAGTACAGACAGTGAAGAAGAGGAATGATACGATCAAACAGACAACCAGTACAGACAGTGAAGAAGAGGACTGATATGATCAAACAGCAACCAGTACCAGTACAGACAGTGAAGAAGAGGAATGATACGATCAAACAGACAACCATACAGACAGTGAAGAAGAGGACTGATGTGATCAAACAGACAACCAGTACAGACAGTGAAGAAGAGGACTGATAGATCAAACAGACAATCAGTACAGACAGTGAAGAAGAGGACTGATATGATCAAACAGACAACCAGTACAGACAGTGAAGAAGAGGAATGATACGATCAAACAGACAACCAGTACAGGGAGTGAAGAAAAGGACTGATATGTTGAAATAGACAATCAGTACAGATAATGAAGAAGAGGACTGATATGATCAAACAGACAACCAGTACAGATAATGAAGAAGAGGACTGATACGATCAAACAGACAACCAGTACAGACAGTGAAGAAGAGAACTGATATGATCAAACAGACAACCAGTACAGACAGTGAAGAAGAGAACTGATATGATCAAACAGACAACCAGTACAGACAGTGAAGAAGAGAACTGATACGATCAAACGTTTACTTTCTGAGGACAAGACGACCACCTGTGTTTTGTATGTGCTGCTGACAGAGGAGAGAGGAAGCTGGTAGTCCAGTAAGGAGAGCGTTACAGTAATCAAGACGAGACAAAATGAAAGATGTCATAAGCTTAGATGCCGCATCAGTTGAAAGATGTTTTCAAATGTACACCGTGTGCATCCTGTTCCTCACACACTTTCCATGGCTTTCCCTTCTCATCTCGTCAATGTTTTGTGTGGTTATTTGTGATACTGTGTTTTTCTGGTTCATGTTTTGTGTGGTTGTTTGTGATAGTGTTTTTCTGGTTCATGTTTTGTGTGGTTGTTTGTGATAGTGTTTTTCTGGTTCATGTTTTGTGTGGTTGTTTCTGATACTGTGTTTTTGTGGTTCATGTTTTGTGTGGTTGTTTGTGATACTGTGTTTTTCTGGTTCATGTTTTGTGTGGTTGTTTATGATACTGTGTTTTTCTGTTCTTGTTTTGTGTGGTTGTTTGTGATACTGTGTTTTTCTGGTTTATGTTTTGTGTGGTTGTTTGTGATACTGTGTTTTTCTGGTTCATGTTTTGTGTGGTTGTTTGTTATACTGTGTTTTTTATGGTTCATGTTTTGTGTGGTTGTTTGTGATGTTGTGTTTTTCTGGTTCATGTTTAGTGTGGTTGTTTCTGATACTGTGTTTTTGTGGTTTATGTTTTGTGTGGTTGTTTGTGATACTGTGTTTTTGTGGTTCATGTTTTGTGTGGTTGTTTGTGATACTGTTTTTCTGGTTCATGTTTTGTGTGGTTGTTTCTGATACTGTGTTTTTGTGGTTCATGTTTTGTGTGGTTGTTTGTGGAAAGAGTGTCTGAAACTGAGCGGAAGGTGCGAGTTGGCATATACATGTAAGTGTTGATGTTGTCGCAAAGATATGATGGAGCAGACTGGTGAGTAGATTTGTAACACAAGGTATCGAGTTTATATTCAGTACTTTTTAAGACAAGCAACCAGTGAAGACAGCAAAGGAGAGGACTGATATGTCTCAAACTTTTTCTTTTTGAGGACAAGATGAGCATCCATGTTTGGTATGCCTTACAGACACAGGAGAGAAGAAGCTGATAGTCCAGTAAGGAGAGCATTACAATAATCAAGACGAGACTAAATGAGAGATGTCACAAGCTTAGATGCAGCCTCATTTGAAAGATATCTTCACATGTAACTAATGCGTCGAATCTGACAGTAGCATGACTGACAGGTCTGGATCAGAAACTTCTGCATAGAAAGAGTGTTGTCCAACGTCACACCAAGGCACTTGACAGAATCACAGAGAGGGATGACATTGTCACCTCGATGGATGATATTCAGTGTGATAGAGGCAAGTTTAATTTTGCTAACTACAAGCATGGCTTCAGATTTATCACCATTTAACTGTAGTTTATTTTATGTCATTTAGTTCTGGATATCAACGTAGCAGGCTGAATGCTTCTGAGATAAGGAAGGTGATATTTTCAGAGGTGGTGCTATTCTGTAGTTGTGAATCATCTGCGTAAAGAGGATGTTTGATGTCATGCTGGTTGATGATGTTGGCTAGGGGTGAAGTATAAAGGGAACAGGACAGGACCTAACACAGATCCCTGAGGAACACTGCAAGAAAACATGCTCAGGCTGACTTCCATTGATGAGAACTGACTGAACGCGATCAGACAGATAAGATGAGAACCAAGAAAGAGCTGTACCATGGATTACAAAAGTGTGTTTAAGATAAAAGAGAAGGATGGAGTGATCAATAGTATCATAGGCAGCAGACAGATCAAGGAGTATTAGGAGAGAAAATTTATCAGCATCAGAAGCAAGAAGACGCTCAATGACTATATTAACAAGAGCTTTTACTGTACTGTGGTTTGTTCAATATGCAGACTGGTAAGGATGGTGGAGATGATTTAAGGACATATCCTCATTCAGTTGTTTTAGTGCCACTTTTTAAAGAGCTTAGATAGAAATGGAAGATTTGATACAGGTCTATAATTTCTAAAGTCATTAGGATAGAGATATTTGTTTTGAGCAGTGGCCAGACAACAGAAGTTTTGAAAGCAGCAGAGAACACTCCTGAGACCAAAGAAGAATTCGCGGGTTTCCTACCAGAATGGTGCGTCGGTCTTCTTTATACCTTTTGAGATGCATCATCCTTGCAGGGAAACGTCGAATTGATGATGGAGGTAATTGACAGAACACGTTCCGAGCAGATATGCGAAAAGAGGGAGGCCAGAATGGGGTCAAGTTCACAAGATTTGAAACACATGTCTTTAAGGATCATTAAGATCTCGGTCTCAGAAAGTGGGTGGAAAGAGAGGAGCAGAGAGCCAATAAATGGAGGATCTGGAAGTGTTGGGTGAAAGGGAGCTGAGTCAAGTTTGGTTGGCAAATTGGAAATCTCAGTGGAGAAAAATGTGGAAAAAGCAGAAGGGACTACCTCTGACGCTCGCCTCTCCAACATTCTCACTTAGTTTTGCGTAGTTGAGATATGTACAAAGTGGCAGTCGTTGGAGAGGATGAGTGTAACGATTCAAAAATGTTAGATGCTGTGAACATCACACACAACACCAAGAAAAAGGCTCTGTTACTGCAGTTTGGAGAAAAAGACTAAAACTCCCCTGCTGCTTCGTCTGGTGTTCTTACGTTTACGCTTGACAATGGCCAGGTGGCCGAAAATTTACGCCTGTCTTGTCTGGTTGTATCAAATACGCGTTCTGATTCTATTTTCTTGTTTTTCACAATATCAACATCAGGGACAGGTCAAGGTAAGCAACAGGTAAGAAAAGGGATGGGGGCATCTGTGTGTTTATCAATGACTGCTGGTGCCGTAATATCACCGACAAGGGACAGCACTGTTCCCCAGACACTGAACTGCTGACAGTAGCACTCAGACCTTGTTACCTGCTATGGGAGTTTCACCAGGTGTTTGTGACTGTGGTTTACATTCATCCCTTGACAGACACCAAACGAGCTGCTGACGTCTTATGGCGTGAGATACAGAAGCAGGAGTCACAGTGCCTGGAGTCCATCGGTCTTGTGCTGGAGGACTTCAACCACCACCACCTCAATAAGGTTCTACCACAATATCAGTGATACGTCAACTACAAGGCGTGTGGCCAGACGACCCTTGACCTGTGAAAAGGTAACTTTCCCTACATGAACACACCTTTGTCCAGTCTGGTGTGATCAGTACACAGCCTACAGGAACACACCTTTGTCCCGCCTGGTGTGATCAGTACACAGCCTACAGGAACACACCTTTGTCCAGCCTGGTGTGATCAGTACACAGCCTACAGGAACACACCTTTGTCCAGCCTGGTGTGATCAGTACACAGCCTACAGGAACACACCTATGTCCAGCCTGGTATGATCAGTACACAGCCTAAAGGAACACACCTTTGCCCAGCCTGGTGGGATCAGTACACAGCCTACAGGAACACACCTTTGTCCAGCCTGGTGTGATCAGTACACAGCCTGGTCCACCTGCTGCCACTGTATCACCAGAAACTCAAGACCAGTAAGTCTTGCATCAGGTGGTGAAAATGTGGTCTAAGGTGGTAATGGAAGCACTCAGTGGCTGCTTCCACTGAACTGACTGGGACATCCTGATGGGTGGTGCCCTGCTGGACAAACAGGTAGACATTATCACGTCCTACATCAACTTCTGTATTGACATGCTGGTGCCAAGCAGGGAGATGTGGCCTTATCCCAACAACAAGCCCTGGGTGACCTGGAGGTGGCTGATATCATCAGGCAGTGACAGCGTGCATTCTGGGATGGAAATGCAAATGAGATGAAGGGACTGCAGAAGGAGGTGAGGAGGATGGTGCTGCCAACAAGCAACACTTCAGAGACAAGGTGCAGGACAACTTGGTCTCCAGCAACTCCAGGCAGGTCTGGAGCGGCCTGCAGACCAAGATGGGTGACAAGCCCAGAAGGAAGTTCCTGGACACCAAGGACCAACAGTCACTGACTAACAACCTCAATGTCTTCTACAGCCACTTTGACACTACTGACATCTCCATGGAGCGTGTGAACATTGTGGTGGAGCTGAACCAGCAGGAGGACAGGGAGAAGATGCTGGCAGAGGAGAAAGAGAGCTGGAGCTTCCAACACGTCAACCCACACAGCGCCTATGGCTGTGATAAGCTGCCTGGTGTGGTGCTGAAGCACTGCCACAACCCCTGCCTGCTGTGTGCAGGTTCTCCTTCTAGCAGCCCTGGACTCTGGACACATTCTCTCCATCTGGAAATCCTTGACCATCGTACCTGTCCCCCAGAAAACCTTCCCCTCTATCCGCAATGACTACCCTCCTCCCCCAGTGCTCTGACCTCCATCACCTTCAAATGCCTGGAGTAGATGGTGTTGTGCAGACTGCAGGAGACTACACGCCCCTTCCATGACCCATTGCAGTTTGTGCACAGCCCAAAGAGGAGCACAGAGAAAACCACCATCACCGTCATTCACTCTGTGATACAGCTTCTGGAATGGCTGGGGACTTATGCCAGGCTCCTGTTCCTGGACTTTTCTCCAGCCTTCGACACCACACAGTCACATCTTATGATGTGGAAGCTGACGGTGATGGTTGTTAACCCCCATCTGCACTTTCTTCATGGACAGACAACAACAAGTGATGGTCAGAACATCCACCTCATCTGTCACTTCAGTGGAGGTCAGCACCAGCATACCAGAGCACCACAGGGATGTGTTCTCTGCCCTGCACTATTCACCCAGTACGCAACTGACGCCGTTACTCCAGCAAGGGCGCCCTCCAGGTGATGACACATTGCTGACCAACCTCATCACGATGAGCCATAGCTCCTACCAGACCTCTGTTGATCTGCTCATCGACTGGTGTAACGAAAACCATCTCCTCCTGAACGTGGCCAAGACAAAGGAGATGGGTTGTTAATTTCTGGAGGGACCCAACCAAATCCATCCCACTGGTTATCAAGGGGGGGGGGGAGGTGGAGCTAGTGGTCTTTTACGTGTATCTGACCTCCATCATCGACATCTAGGTCGACTGGTCTGGCAACTCCCAGGTCCTGCTGAAGAAAGGCAACCAGTGCCTCTACTTGTTGGGAAGGTTAAACTCGTTTGGAATGGGCCCAACATTGCTGGAGATTTTTACACAAGGCAACGGTTGTGTTGGTGCTTTCTGCCAACAGCCTCAACCATCACTGCAGTCTCAAGGAGTAGGACAAGGCCAAGCTGTCCAAGGTCACCAAGACAGCTGGCAAACTGTTCGCTTGATCTCTCAGTGACCTCCAGACATATTTTGAAATGAAAGTGGTCAAGCGCCATGAGGGTCATCCGGCATGACTCCACCAATCCACTATGTGACCTGCTGCAAGCCCTGATGTCCATCAGAACAGGCAGACTGATGGTGTTGGGGCATGCACACACAGGTTCCACGGTTCCTTCCTGCCAACAGCAGTTTGTCTTCATAACAGCCGTACCTGAACTTGTGTGAGCAGTCAGCCCCATGTACAGATCCATCCTGGTTTTCCACAATGTTTCTGTAGCTGTGCTTGTGTCTGTTTGTTTTGTGTCTGTCTGTCTGATTTGTGGATCGTCTGATTGGTTTGGTCACTGTTTATACATTCACTACAGTTTCTTGCTGTGTGTTCTTGGGTGTGTGTGTTTGCTGCGTGCGTGCATGTGTGTGTGTGTGTGTGTGCGTATGTGTATGTGTGTTTATGTGTGTATTTGTTAATGTGCGTATGTGTGTGTTTATGTGTGTGTATGCGTGTGTGTATGTGTGTGTGTCTGTATATAAATATATATATATATACATGTGTGTGTGTGCGAGTGTATGCGTGGTGTGCATGTTCGTGTGTATGAGTGTATGTGTGCCTGTGCGTGTGTGTGCATACGTGCATATATTGTGTGTGTACATGTATGTGGGTGTATGTGTCATCCCACTGGTTATCAAGGGGGGGGGGGGGAGGTGGAGCCTAGTGGTCTTTTTAGTGAATATGACCTCATCATCGAACATCTAGGGTCGACTGGTCTGGCAACTCCAGGTCTGCTGAAGAAAGGCAACCAGTGCCTCTACTGTTGGGAAGGTTAAAACTCGTTTGGTATGGGACCACCATGATGGAGATTTTTACACAAGGCAACGGTTGTGTTGTGCTTTCTGCAACAGCCTCAACCGTCACTGCAGTCTCAAGGAGTAGGACAAGGCCAAGCGATCCAAGGGTCACCAAGACAGCTGGCTAGCTGTTCGCTTGATCTGTCAGTGACCTCCAGGGACATATTTTGAAATGAAGTGGTCAAGCGGCCATCATGAGGGTCATCCGGCATGACTCAACAAGCCACTATGTGACCTGCTGCAAGCCCGCTGATGTCCATCACCCCGGAACAGGCCCAGCAGATGATGGTGTTGGGGCATGCACACACAGGTTCCACCTGTTCCTTCCTTGCCAACAGCAGTTTGTCTTCATAACAGCCGTACCTGACTTGTAGTGAGCAGTCAGCCCCATGCTACTGATCCATCTGGTTTTCCAAAATGTTTCTGTAGCTGTGCTTGT
>JAPXFY010000230.1:0-15000 GCA_030674185.1 Monoplex corrugatus
TGATGGGAACATAAAGGTGGGCAGTGAGCAGACCAGTTTTTAATAACTTACACACACTCACACGCGCGCGCGCACACACACACATACAACACACACACTCACTCCACACACACACCACACACACACACACACACACACACACACACACACACACATCACACACATCACACACACACAACACACCACCACACACACACACACACACACACACACACACACACACACACACACCACACACACACACACACACACACACACACACCACACACACACACACACACTTGTTACACTTCAATAGGTGTTGCCCTATGGCCCTATGGAAATAGGCCCAGGTACACTAGTGAGTGATAGTATCAGAAAAAGTCACTCTAAGTGGTCGAGAGGTCAACCCGTGACTGCCCAGGGCGAGTAGCTCTTTAGAAGTTACTGTGATGGACATACACGGTCTGTCACTGATTATTACATATTCAGTAAACTAAAAGGGGCAGTCACACGACCATAATCGGCTGCCCAGCTAGTGAGAGAACTGAATGGTTAGTTTATCCTAGATATTGTAAAAAGGTGGACATCCCTTTAAAGGATTCACGCTTGGTCAGTTCCAGTTTTTATGGCCAGCATAAAATTTGCATTATTTTGCATTATTTGATGCGAGGGAAGTGTAAAAAAGAAAGGGCCTCTGACCCATGAGAGAGACACCCTAAGGAGGCACCCTAAGAAGAACACAACGCGGGTTTTTCCTTTGGCAGTTAGTGCTGGGGGACAATTAGTTTTAGATTATGAAGTTTGTCATGTGTTAAAAAGAAATAAAGTTCTGCCACCACGCCGTTTTGAGGCACGTTTTAAAAAGATATGGTGGTAGATTAAGAAGAAAAGCATACTGACTGAGTGGTTCGTTTTCTTGAGAGGATGTAGTACAACACACTCACACTCACACACACACACTCATACACATACACACACACATCACACACACACATACACACCACACACACATACACACACCACACACACATACACCACACACACTCACACACACACACATACAAACACACACACACACATACACACACACACACACACACACACACACACACACACACACACACACACACACACACACACACACACACACACCATGTATTCTCCTTTACACTGACAGCGCTAGCATGTTTCAGATTGTTTCTTGAGTCAAGAAACAAACAAACACAAACCGCTGTTCAGTCTCCATACTTTCATATTGAATAACACCTGGTGTGACTCTCCCTGCCTGATGTGGATACGAGAGCTAAATCATTGCTCTGTCACGCAGACGTCTAATCGTGTTACAATTTGACCAGAGAGTGAATGTGCCGTATCTATCTTTACCAAACTGGAGGAAGCCATTGCAGTCTCCTATTATCTATGTCGGTCTGTGACAGGAAATCCATTAGAAAAATCCTTGCTGGAACTATGTCAGCTTTACATTCAAAATCAATTATTATTTGGTTAATTTTTCTTTGTTTGATTTTTGTTCAATTTCCTGAAAAATTCAATGATTTACGTGTATTGAAGACTAAGCACCTCTTTGTCTCCGTGTCTGTCTCTGCCTCCGTCTCTGTCTCTGTCTCTGTCTCTATGTGTCTGTCTGTCTTCTGTCTGTCTGTCTCCTCTCTCTCTCTCTCTCCACACACACACACACACATATATATATATATATGTATATATATATATATATATATATATATATATATATATATATACATAAGACACAACAGTTGAACATAGATACTGCACCCCTGTCATCATTAAGTGTCTTGCCACATGGCGTTGGCGATCATGGCCCTCCATATGTATCTATCCCTTGTTGCCGCAAGCAAATCTTCCACCCTCTCTGTCCTCAGCTGCTCTGCAGGTCCGTCCAATATTTTTCCCTTGGTCTACCTAGTGCTCTCTTTCCCTCCAGCTTTCTTGTTGCGACCAGGTGCTCCAATTCCCCTTTCCTCATAAAATGGCCTATAAATGTTGCTTGTCTTTTCCTAATCTTCCTTATCAACGATCTTGCATCTGCCTCCATCAAGACTGTCTGGTTTGTTTTCTTTGCTGTCCATGGAACTCTCCACATTCTTCTTAGAAACCATATCTGCTTCGATCTTGTTCTGGCTCTGCTTGTTGAATGTTCACGCCTCACAACCGTATAACATTATCGGTTCTATATAACATTCAAGAACTCTTTTCCTGATGTTAACGGGGACGGGGACGGGTTCCTTCATAAACGTAATATACACACACGTGTTAACTTTTGGACAATAAAATTCAAGTTTTGGGGAATCCAGTCTTGCTGTTCACGTACATCGCCACAGAACCATACTGACTACGTAATGTTAAAGCTTCTGTCTTTCAGTCTGACTGCTCAGGTTCCAGCATAGCTTGAGACAAACGTTGTGCATGCAGCGACTATTCCGACCAGCTGTGAACGGCTACATAGTTCTGTTCAGAAGGTAAAGCACCGAGGGGAAGGAGATAGGCTCTGTGCTCATAACATTGGCCCTGAATGAAATGGATGTCTCCATCACCTTACTCGCTTATTGATTCAAACTTCTGGAGCAACCTTTCCCTTTATCTTCATAGTTCAGTTCAGAGGCGAAGTCTGGACTCTGAGAAAAATTGATTGCAGACGAATTGAGGCAGCAGAGATGTGGTCATATCGGAGACTACTACGTGTCAAATGGACAGATAGAAGAACTAATGAAAGTGTCGTGGAAGAACTTGATACCACCAAAACTACCAGCAGACATCAACAAGATAAGACTAAAAATACACTGGCCATGTGTCACGCAGCAAGAACACAGGCCTCAAGGAAATCCAGAGACAAAAAGGAAGAAAGGCAGACTTCCAATCTCATACGTCGAGAACATAACCAACATCAGTGGCCTAAATATTCAAGAAATTGTCCACAAAAGTCAAGACAGAGCTGACTGGGGGGAGATGGTGCTGTCTAAATGTGCAGCAGCCAACATCGAATCCAGTGACGCCGACAGGTGAGATAGGTGATTCATTTACTAATCCATATTTAGACGTTAAAATGTACATACACTGGATTTGCACCACACATATGTCATTCTTACATCTACGTGAAGCACAATCACAAAAAAGCTAGGAACACCTCAACACATCAAATGATCTTCAAAACACACCAGCTATAGACTCTCCCATCAATCCAACGAATGAGTAGGCATACTGATCTTCAGCGGCTCGGCTGGTGTGGGGCTTCATTCGACCTTAGAATTATGTTAAGAGAAGGCTGATTTGACCAGAACACGACGAAGTTTAGGAAGAGGAAGCACACTGTTTTAATTGCTTTCCATTTCTGGAAATGGTCAGAAATTAATACGTTGCGCCTGTGTTCTCTAGAAGTCGAAACTCAATTTGACAGCGTTTTCTATATTTTCTTTCCAAAATACATGAAGTTGTGAAGAGTGTGGCATTTGTTCATCGTTCAAGATTTGCGACATTGCGGGCTGGTTATAAATTACATGTGCTATCGATTTGTGACGGTACATTGGTACAACCATGTCGCTGTTTCGTATTGTGCCCTTTTGTGGTGCAAAATCGGAGGGCTTTTCTTGTTTGCACACATCTCTTTTAATGTTGAGGCCTTTCAGAAAATCTCTCTCTCTCTCTCTCTCTCTCTCTCTCTCTGTCTATCTGTCTCTGTCTGTCTGTCTGTCTGTCTGTCTGTCTCTTTCTCTCTCTCTCTCTCCCCTCTCCCTCTCTCTTTCACGCACGCACACACACACACACATACACACACAAACACACACACACACACACACACACACACAACACACAAACACACACAAACACACACAAACACACACACACACACACATACACACACAAACACACACACACATACACACACAAACACACACAAACACACACACAAACACATACAACTGTACAAATGAAAAACGACAATAAATGTGCACAATAATGTTTAGTCATGTTTCATACATTTTCAATACCATGCAACACGCGTTGATGTTTACAATTAAAATGACACCGGATTATAATCATCATCGATCATCATGATCATGATCATATCATGATCATCATCATATCATCATTATCATCATCATCATCATCATCATCATCATTTCATCATCACCCCATCATCGTGAACACTCTGGAAAGCGGGAGAAAATTTTTTGTTTCTTACAACTTTTCACGATAGCAAGCACAAACTTTAAGACGTATTCAAACAGATCAATTTCATTTAGGGTTGTGCACTAACTAAAACACAAATGCATGGGAAAAAAGTCAAGAGATGTACATTTTTTCTTGTTACTGTCTTCTTTCATGTGACTGCTCATACCATCATGGGTGTACGTGGAAAAGAGCTGATGATCAGCAACGAGATAGAAGATCTGAGGAGCAGAGAGTCAGTCGTTTTACTTTCGTTATATGCTCGGTGGAAAGCTGGAGGAAAAGAGAACACCAGATAGACCCAGGGAGAAAATGTTGGACAGACTTGCCGGGTGGATGAGGACAGAAAGGGTGGAAGATGTGCTTGCGGCGACAAGGAACAGATGCATGTGGAGGGCCATGATCGTCAACGCCATGCGGCAGGGTACACGATGATGATGATGATGATTATGTATGCTTAGTAAGATTGCTTTCTGGTCAGATGACCAAAACCAAGTCATTCTCTATTTTTGAATATGGTGGTGGACTGATGTTGCCCTCACCATTTCTCTGATCTTGGGGTTTCTGATCATGCTACGTCTGACAATCCCTGTCAAACAACGCATCTTACACGTACAACCCTGTCTCAGTGAGAATGTGACATCGAACCCATCAGTGAATCTTTCCTTGAGTTCAGACTGCACTCATTGTTTGCGTAGTTGATTTTGATGTTGTCCAACCGCTGACCTGAAATTGTAGCTCTTGCTCTCTCCATAGTTGTGTCTGTTTATTCTTTCAAACGCTTTCTTCTGGTCTACGAAGATAAGATTCAGTTCAGCAGGGTTGTTGCTTGCTTGCTTGTTTGTTTGTCCGCTTGTTTATTTTCACAGAGCGTTTTAAAGCACATATGATGCCAGTGCACACCCTTCCTACTTGAATTCCATCCGTGTTCCACCAATCCTATATACAAGCCAAACTCTTTTTCCTTTTCTTCTTTTGTGTTCTTCTTCTTCTTCTTTTTTTTTCTTTCATTCTTTTTTTTTTTTTTTTTTTTTTTCTGCATTTCTCTTTTTTTCCTAGATGGGACCAGTATCGCTTGTTGACAGTCTTCTGCGACTTTTCTCTCTATATACGCTTTATGGAATGGAGCACTGTGATTCCGATGTTCCCACAAACTAGGACGGCTTCTGTGGTTGTCCCGCCTATTCTGGCTTCTTTAGTCTTTGGACCGTTCTTCAATGCCTGCTAAACGCCTGACCTAGAAACATCGGTGCATTTCCCTGACAGAGTTGGCTGAGGCGTTGGGGGAAGTACTCCTGCCATCTGTATTTGATGCCGCTTTCGTCATTGAGGAGATTTCCATAAATGTCTTTGGTGATCCTTGTTGGACCGTACATTTCCTTCTTTAACCTCATGGCTTTGACCTTGTCGGATCGATTTTACACTTTCTCCTTTAACCTCATGGCTTTGACCTTGTCGGATCGTACACTTCCTCCTTTAACCTCATGGCTTTGACCTTGTCGGATCGTACACTTCCTCCTATAATCTGATGGCTTTGACCTTGTCGATCGTACACTTCCTCCTATAATCTGGATGGCTTTGACCTTGTCGGATCGTACACTTCCTCCTATAATCTGGTGGCTTTGACCTTGTCGGATCGTACACTTCCTCCTGTAATCTCATAGCTTTGACCTTGTCGGATCGTACACTTCCTCCTGTAATCTCATGGCTTTGACCTTGTCGGATCGTAACACATCCTCTCATAATCTGGAGTCTTTGACCTTGTCGGATCGTACACTTCCTCCTTTAATCTCATAGCTTTGAAGTTATATAGAATTCTCTGGGCAAGCGTTTGCATAGTTCATTTACGGTTGTTTTTTTTCCATATTGCTTCCATGATTGCTCCTTGTCCTCTCACACCGCTCTGTTGTTGTTGTGGGATGCAAGTTATATCTGATATAGTCTTCATCCGTCTTAGATTTCACCCACATTTTATATATGGCCTTTCTCTTTTCTCAGATGGCTTCTTTTACTGCATCATTTTCCAAGATGAAGTTTCTGTCGTCTTCCTACATCTCCGTTTGGAGCACGTATTAAAAAAAAACACGACAAAAACAAAAACAAAACAAAAAACAATCACTCTCCCGCCCCCAAATTCTCGAATATCCATTTATAGTGATGATGTATGTGCTGAATCATGAAAAATATTATAGTTGATTTCAAAAGAATATTTTGTAATGGAGGAAAGCCGAACATGCACAAGAATGTGAAAACAAACAAAAAGATATGTTACCCGCCCCCCCCCCCCCCCCCCACTTCCCAGCTCCTTGGAAATATGCAGTGTGGTTCACGTACTGTTTATCCATACTTGCGAAAAGCTTTCACAACGAAAACAGGGTTTACCTAATTATCACAATTTTTTTATGTTGACTGATGCATGTGTCTCGAATGGGTAACTTGAAACGTAAGCCACATAAAATGTTTCGACCAACACTATCGGCAGAGTGTGCCAAAATCAAAATATTTAGTTAACACGTATCAGGCAGAACCTAAATGCGTATACGCGAAGGAACATCTCGCATGTTCAAATTGCTGAATTACGATAACTTTCTTGTCTTTGGCTTTGGTTTTGGTTTGGTTTAGGGATTAGTGGTGTGTGTGTGTGGTTGTGTGTGTGTGTGTTGTGTGTGGTGTTGTGTGTGTGTGTGTGTGTGTGTGTGTGTGTGTGTGTGTGTTGTGTGTGTTGTGTGTGTGTGTGTGTGTGTGTGTGTGTGTGTGTGTGTGTGTGTGTGTGTGTGTGTGTGTGTCTGTGTTGTTTGTGTGTGTGTGTGTGTGTTTTGTGTATGTGTGTGTGTGTGTGTGTGTTTTCTGTGTGTGTTGTCTGTCTGTTAATTACGTATATTGTATGTGTGTGTGTGTGTGTGTGTGTGTGTGTGTGTGTGTGTGTGTGTGTGTGTGTGTGTGTGTGTGTGTTGTTGTATGTGTGTGTGTGTGTTTTCTGTGTGTGTTGTTCGTCTGTTAATTACGTCTATGTGTATTATTCAGCATTTTCCCACTGTATCCTCTGCAAAAGACCAACTGTCTATGAAGTGCATGCAACTGACTGTTTAATGGAGGCAAAGCTGCTATTGTATGGCATACATATTTTTCAGCTAACGCCTACATACAGAAAATCCCAATATCTCCAAGAAGACAAACTGTTCTTGATTACATTTGTGTAAATTGTATATTCGTCATGTCTCTTATCTCAGGTCATATGTAAACGAAATCAACAATTAACACAACCAGCAAACAGCATAAACTACAAAGTGTATTATGTATTACTGGCACTGGATAAAAGAACATGAACATCACATTTACACGAAGAGAGAAAATCAGTAACTACTAAAAGACAACCACAGAATGAAAATAATCGGTCAGAAATTTACAACAGAAATTACTTTTCTACCGATATTTTTATAAATGTCATCCAGTTTGGAGCTTTTACCTTGCTTATATTAGTAATAATAATAATAATAATGATAATATAATAATAATAATATATAATAATAATAATAATAATAATATATATTAATAATAATAATATTAATATTAATATAATAATAATTATATATATAATAGATATATAGAACATAGATGTAGACATAGATGGGTATAGATATATAAATACAGTATATGAATTAATTAGATACAAGATATAATAAGAACTACAACCGTTCTTAAATTGTTTGAATCCATTAAAGTTGTTCTAAGTATATTTTTAGTTTTACGACGTACAATCTATTTTTATGCAGTTGTTTGTTTTTCTTCTTGCTATTCTTGCTGCTTTGTTTGTTTGATTTCTATTTTATAATTATTGTTTAAAAATAACATTAACATTATAAAACAAAAGAAAACATATGAAAGCGATGCCAACAATGATAACAACAAGACCAAAGAATACAGTCTTAGCCACATCTTGGCATAACGTGCAGCGAGTTCAGAGCTGTGGCATCTCATGTGACAGTGTTGCCTTAATGATGCTGTGCTGCAGTGTTCCATTAACTCAAAATTTATTGAGGCTACACCAAATGATATGGAACAGGCGGCTCCTTCAGGATGTAAAATGCCAAAACAAAAACATGAAACAAGCAAGCAAGCAAGCAAACAAACAACAAACAAACAAACAAACAAACAAACACAGCAATGTATGCAGAAAATAAAAATTACACACACAAAAAAAGCAAATATAAGCATTGTTAGCTGACATTATCGCGTCTCATGCAAGATGAGAAACGATAAATGAAATACTGTTTCCCAACATATTTCCCAAAGCAAACGCACAAAAGAGATCATTTCAGGACTCATTAATAAAAAATAAAAAAAGAGGATGGTGATTGCATTTCTTTTTCACAGTAAACAAAATATCCTAACTTGGAATTAAGAAAAAAAAAGGAATGATACATTGCAAAAGTCTGACCAATAGAAGTAAAAGACACCAAGCAGTGTGTGTATTGCTAACTGATGACGGTGCACATCGCCATCTAGTCATTGCAGACCTCAGCCCTACCATCCTTTGATAGGTTTCCACAGGTCGACAATCTTTTGGCCCGAATGGACGAAGTACTTCTCGTGCATGGCTGCTGTGGCACAACACTGTAAGGGAAATAGTATCAGTGGTGGTAATAGTAAGTAGTAATAGATAGTGGTAATAATAATAATATTAATAATAATAATAGTAACAGTAGGAGGAGGAGGAGGAGAAGGAGGAAGAGGAAGGAGGGAGGAGGAGTAAATATATTAGTAGTACTAGTTAGTAGTAGTATAGTAGTAGAGTAGGGGGAGGAGGAGTAAGTAGTAGTAGTAGTGGTAGTAGTAGTACTAGTAGTAGGAGGAGGAGAAGGAGAAGTACTAGTAGTAGTAGTGGTAGTAGTAGTACTAGTAGTAGGAGGAGGAGAAGGAGAAGTACTAGTAGTAGTAGTGGTAGTAGTAGTACTAGTAGTAGAGGAGGAGGAGGAGAAGTATAGTAGTGAGTAAGTAAGTAGTAGTAGAAAAGGTAGTTAGTAGTATAGTAGTAGTAGTATGTAGAGGTTCTAGGCGGATCGAACCCAGGACCTTCGGGCATTTACCCACTTGATTACCGGCCTGTCGACATTTGAATCAACGCAACAGTCAGCGTTCTCAAACACAAATCAGAATAAAGAAAGAGAAGAGAAGGAAGAAGGAAGAAAGAAGAAGAAAGATAGAGAAAAAAGAAAGAAGGAAGAAAAAAGAAAAGAAGAAGAAGAAGAAGAAGAAGAAAGAAGAAGAAGAAAGAGAAGAAGAAGAAAGAAAGAAAAAGAAAGAAGAAGAAGAAGAGAAGAAGAAGACAAGAAGAAGAAGAAGAAGAACAGAACAACGAAGCAAGAAGAAGAACAAGAAGACAGAAGAAGAAGAAGAAGAAGAAGAAGAAGAAGAAGAAGAAGAAGAAAGAAGAAGAAGAAGAAGAAGAAGAAGAAGAAGAAGAAGAGAAAGAAGAAGAAGAAGAAGAAGAAGAAGAAGAAGAAGAAGAAAGAAGAAGAAGAGAAAGAAGAAAAGAAGAACGAAGAACGAAGAACAAGAAGACAGAAAAGAAGAAGAAATAGAGAAAGAAGAAGAAGAAGAAGAACGAAGAAGAAGAAGAAGAAGCAAGAACAAGAACAAGAACAAGAAGAAGAAGAGAAGAACAAGAAGAAGAAGAAGAAATAGACGAAAGAAGAAGACCACGAACAAGGAAGCATAACAAACGCGTATTTAATTGACGCAAACAGAAACATATTAAAAGAGCTCCAACGAGTTTAGGCGGGTCTTTGAATTCTTTGTTCTAATTCTTTGTTCTGTCATTTTGCTTTGAATCTCTTGAACATGTTTTCCTGTTGGCCTACGCTTTCCAAACACTCGAAGAAAATTTGTGTTGTGCCTGTCTTGTTTTATGTTCTTATTCGAATTTTATGTGTTTGTGGTTCCTATTTTGCAATTTGGTCGTGTGTGTTCTGGTTAGAAGCTTTTGGTTTCATCTTAATGAAGACCTTCGTCAGGCTTTGTGTGGTGCCTTGGTAATGTTTGGCCAAAGTGTGTGTTGTGTGTGTGTGTGTGTGTGTGTGTGTGTGTGTGTGTGTGTGTGTGTGTGTGTGTGTGTGTGTGTGTGTGTGTGTGTGTGTGTGTGGTGTGTGTGTGTGTGTGGTGTTGTGTGGTGGTATGTGTGTGTGCGTGCATATGTGTGTATGTGTGTGTAGGCATGTGTGTGGGCGTGCGTGCGTGCGTGCGTGGTTGTGTGTGTGTGTGGTGTGTGTGTGTGGTGTGTGTGTGTGTGTATCTCCATATAGCAGTTACGCTCGTCTAAGGGAAGAAACTCTTTGCCTGGATATCTTGGTCATATTGAGAACGGTTGTCTCCCATAGCCTTACTGCCCTAATTCATGGACGCTGTTCGATAAAATCCTGAGTGAGGAGTGAAGATGCAGAGATCCACCTTTCTTCGGGGCCAACATTACTGGGGTGAGTAATGCGAACCTTAAGGGGGTAGACCTGCCCAGACCTACCCTGATGTATACATCAGACATAATATGTTCAAACGTTTTCATCCGATTTCCTTGATATTTAGCACACATATAGTAGGGACAGGTACCTATAGCCGGTAGTAAAATCTTGCAGTTCTGCTTGAAAAAAACATTTTTATCAAAAGTTGTATTATACATTTTTTTTATTAAAATTATTCTAAAAACTGGTGTGATGATTGTACAGAAAATAATAATAGTAGAGCTAAGATTTTACTACATGCCATACATACTATACAGATGTGTTTGCTCACTAAATATCAAATTCCTAACATGAATATATGTGTAGTTATATATGTCACAGTATGTACTATATTATGTTTTCATTTTCTCGAGAACATTTTTTAATTCATTAATTTTTGTCAACTTTTCATAACTCACAGGCCCCAACAAAGATATTCAATCCAAAGAATACTGTCTGAGGTATCTTCTTGCCAAATATCATGGTGATTGGTTAATTAGAACTGAAACACTGAACATCACAATCTTGGTACCCAAATCTGGGTAGGTCTGCCCCCTTAATTTGGCTTGTGACTCTCCAAGCCCTGAGCAGGACCAAGTACCCAGTCAGAGCCTGGTGGACTGGAGGACACATAAACAATGTTTTGAGTGTAGTATACCGTAGTCCTACATTACGGGTTGATAAAGAGGGTGATTATGCTTACGTGGTAGGGGTAGATGAAGAGCATGGTACCCACAGGGTAGTCGTCAAAATTGATGGTCTCTCCGTCCTTGGCTCCGATTTTGCCCAGCTCTTGGTTGTTTTCAATCATTCTGACAGCGAAAAAATATAATATCATCATCATCATCACAGTCATCATCATCATCATCATATATCATCATATCATCATATCATCATCACCCATCGCCATCATCATCACATACATCACCACCCCACATACCACTACATCATCAGCATCTCAAACTCTTCCTTACTCACACACACCACACCACCATCACCAAATATTCGTACCACCACACACACCACCACCACCACCCCTTATCACCGACCACCCATCACCACACCACACCACCCCACCCTCACCACCATCACCACATCACCACCACACACCACACCCAACCTACCACCACACACACCGCCATCACCGTCACAATCATAACCAGTCACACGCCTCACCATCACATCATAACCATCACCACCGCCATCACCTCACAATCATAACCTCACACGCATCACTCACATCTAACCAGTCACCACGCCATCACCATCACAATCATAACCAAGTCACCACCGCCATCACCATCACAATCATAACCAAGTCACCACCGCCATCACCTCACATCATAACCAAAGTCACCACCGCCATCACATCACAACATAACCAAAGTCACACCGCATCATCATCACAATCATACCATCACACGCCATCTCATCACAATCATAACCAAGTCACCACCGCCATCACATCACAATCATAACCAAAGTCACCACCGCCATCACATCACAATCATAACCAAAGTCACCACCATCACACACAATCATAACCAGTCACCACCGATCACCATCACAATCATAACCAAAGATATCACCAACCAGCCCACGATCATCACAATCATAACCAAAGTCACCACCATAATATCATCACAATCATAACCAAAGTCACCACCACCATCATCATCACATCATAACCAAAGTCACCACCGCCATCACCATCACAATCATAACCAGTCACCACCGCCATCACCATCACAATCATAACCAGTCACCACCGCCATCACCGTCATTATCATGACCAACGTCATCACCACCAGCATCTTAATCTCCCACTTCTCTCCTCCCTTTGCCCCCCCTCCCCTTCTCCCGATACACACACCACCATCACCACCCACACCAACCAACCTATACAATCATATTACCATCACAACGCTAAACAACACCACCTCCAATCTGTCCAACCTAAGGTGAGGATATCATTTTTGGGAAAAATATATATTTACAAAATAAACTCGAAACAATCTACCAAACACCATTTCTTTTACTAGATATTTTACCAAAAAATATCAGATAGAAGAATATAATGCAAAACTGAGCTGGAATTCACACGCTTTTGAGAGAAAAATGGTTGCCATACCTGTCTCTGGTTTCAGATGAAGTTTGATGTGACTTTTTGCTTCTTTACGAGATGTATGCATGGTTTCTGTATGATCTGTCTCTTCATATTTGACTATTTGTCTTATGTATAATTGATAGTGACTGTAAATTAATGTACATAGAACCTCTGTTGAAAATGTAGACGTTTGGCATGTATTTTAAGCTTTAAGTCTGATACAAATGATTTTGCTTTGCTAATACGTTTATCATCAAATTTGCTGAAAACGAATGCAAACAAACTTAATGCAAATAACAACTAATAAACAAACAACAACAAACAAACAAACAAACAAACAACTGAAATCTAAAACTGTATATATTAAATGCCTTTATATTGTTTCAAAAACATGTAATAGACTAGTAGATATAACGTATGTATACGAGTTTTGCTCGATCCAATGTATACAAGTAATGTTCAGTTTTATCAATGACATCGTAATAATGCCCAGCAATCATTCGTCTTTTTTGTGTTTTGTCAAAAACGAATTGATAAAAGCAAGTTTGAAAAAGAATAATAAAAAAACAAAAAACCTGAGGTGAGGATGGTCCTTGATGATGCAGTGGTCCTTGGGTCTCTGAGCCTCGCCGTCACAAGACAGACCTAGAAAGCCGCAATCCACGAGAAGAAGGCCCAGCTCGGGTCTATGGCACACCACCCTCGTGGCTACACAGCAGGCTATGTCCTCTACCTTGCATGACCCCAACAACGTCTGCTCGTAGTCTGAAAAAAAAACAACAACAAAAACAAACAAAAAACAAAAACAAAACCCGCATTCATTCCATTGATTATGATGATGATGATCGTATCGGCGGTGATGATGCTGATATCATCATCGTTACGCTCTGTGTCTTTAAACTGGCCCAGCAATAATTATTCTAAATACTATTACTATTACTACTACTTACTACTACTACTAATGATAGTAATAACAATACTAATGATAATAATAACAATAACGATGATAATGATATTCATAAGGCGCCAAATCTTGATATACAATTCAAATCAAAGCCATCTTTCACTAATGAGGAAAGGGGAATCAGAGCACCTGGTCACAACAGAAAAGCTGAGGGAAAGAGAACACCAGGTAGACCCAGAGAGAAAATATTGGACGGACTTGCAGAGTGGCTGAGGACAGAGAGGGTGGAAGATGTCCTTGTGCTTGCGGCGACAAGGGACGGATGCATATGGAGGACTGCGATCGCCAACGCCATGCGGCAGGGCACATGATGATGATGATATGTGTAAGAAAATAAAATAAAAAAGAGAGAGAGAGAAAGAAAAGAGAGAGAGAGAGAGAGAGAGAGAGAGAGAGAGAGAGAGAGAGAGAGAGAGAACTAAGTAAAAAGAACACTAAAATGATAAAAATCTTCTCATCCACTTTCCCTAAAACGGTAAGCAAAATTTTGAGCAAGGGAAACAATTATGGCAGTATTCCTCACAGTCATGGATTACTTCCCGTAGATAAGAATTACAACGACAAGCTCGGTGACGTGCGCACGGGAGGAGTTCTTTTCGAGGCTACAAGTGCATGTGCGCGCATGCGTGTAGATGTATGAAAATTACCAACAACAAAACGAGTAAATCAAACATATGAGGACGGGTTTAGGGTGGGGTGGGGGTGGGGGTGGGAGAGACCGAATCAAAGAAGCCGCCGATGACATTTATTTTGCGTCCTGATTAGTGGGTTTTTTGTTTTGTTTTGTTTTTTTCAGGGGAAACATACAACACGGGAGAAAACTCCATTGTGTTAAAAACAATCACAACATATTACTGAAGATTGCTTCCCCCTTTAGCGATCTTCACTTTCCAGAGTTGCTCTCGATCACTTTTCATTATCGTTTTGATAACTCTTTGATCTATACGCTAATTGAAACTTATTTCTTCCTGGAGCTCTTTACTCTGTAACTTTATGTCAGTCTCTTTCACTCCCTCACCCTCTCTATCGCATCATGCAAATCTTTCATCCCCATACTCTCTTACCATATCCAACTGCTTCCCAGTCGATTCACGTGATTTTTTAGGGAGAAGAGTGGCAGAATGGTTCAGATGTTCGCCTACCCATAACTAAACTCGAGGTTCCAGGGTTCACTCCCCGTAGAGGCCTCGACTTTTCTCCTCAGTTTGATCAGAAAATCGAACTGAACGTCTAGTCCTTCGGAAGGGGAC
>JAPXFY010000230.1:20000-30000 GCA_030674185.1 Monoplex corrugatus
TTCGTCCATACACCCATAGTAATTTAGCAATACCCAGTTTGTAATTCGTCCATACACCCATAGTAATTTAGCAATATCCAGTTTGTAATTCGTTCCATACCACCATAGTAATTTGGCAATACCCAGTTTGTAATTCGTCCATACACCCATAGTAATTTGGCAATATCCAGTTTGTAATTCGTCCATACACCCATAGTAATTTGGCAATATCCAGTTTGTAATTCGTCATACACCCATAGTAATTGGCAATATCCAGTTTGTAATTCGTCATACACCCATAGTAATTTGGCAATATCCAGTTTGTAATTCGTATTCATCCCATGTAATTTGGCAATATCCCAGTTGTTATTTGTCGTATACCCAGTTCGAAATTTGGCAATATTTGTAATTGGCATATCCAATTCGTATTTGAAATAGTTGGTTTTGGCAATACCAATTGAATTTGGCAATAAATTCGTAATTGGCAATATCTTAGTTCGTAATTTAGGCAATATCTTGTACGTAATTTGGCAATGTCCTGTTGGTAATTTGCCAAGAACAAGTTTGTAATTTGGCAGTATCCAGTTCGTAATATGGCAAAATCCGGTTGATACTTTGACAGTATCAGTTCGTAATTTGACAATACCCAGATCGTAATTTGGCAATACCCTTCTAATGATTTCGCAACACCAAGTTCGTTATTTGCCAACACCCGGTACGTACATCTTACCAGTACATTTTGTTAAATATCCAGTTAATGCAATATACATTTTGGCAGTATTAAATATGCACAATGATCTATTTTTCAACTCCATCTTTTGGTGACATAAATTTGGAACTTCTTACATTTTAGTCACATCCGTGATCTGATCGACCATTCTCTTCTGGTCTTTCGCTCTTTCAGAAGCCGTCATTGAATTGTAGGAATGACCGCAGTAGATGTACAATCCGTGAAGCTTCATGGTGGGGTCTTCCTGTACACGTTTGGCTGTGTCCAGCACGTCTTTGCTACCAAGGCTGATACCGGCTGAAACAATACAGACGTGTGTCGTGTGAAAGACAGCTTTAGCTGCTGTGCATGATGTGATGTATATTCAAATGAAATTTTATACACACACAACACACACACACACACACACACACACACACACACACACACACACACACACAACACACACACAACACACACACACACACACACACACACACACACAGCACACGCACGCGCACGCGCACCTAAAACACAAACGCCTGTGCACCTACGAACAACAATGTATATGGGCACACACGCGCACATACATGCACAAATACCGGCATACACTGTCAAACACATACACGCACACACGCGTGCGTGCGCACGCGCACACACACACACACATAACGTACACAAAGACCGACCAGCAGACAGACAGACACACACACTATATATATAAATGGAGACAGACAGACAGACAGAGGGAGAGAGAATTAACAAACAACTTGTGCCACATAAATCCAGATTTAGAAAATGTAATTACATAATATATACTAGTTTTTCCTATTTGATTTTTAGTTCTGGGTGATAAAATGAAAACGGCTAACTGAAACAGATGTGTTTATAACTAGCTTTGGAAGAGGGAGAGGGAGAGAGGAGAGAGAGAGAGGAGAGAGGAGAGAGAGAGAGAGACAGACAGACAGACAGACAGAGACAGAGACAATGACAGAGAGAGAGAGACAGAGAGAGATAGAGACAGAGAGGGAGAGAGAGAGAGAGACTGACACTGACACTGACACTGACACTGACACGTGGTTTATTGAGATGGCCACCATACAAAAGTCAGGGTGTGAGGAGAGGGGTGTGTGCTGTTAATGTACACAATACTTTTCATTTGTCATCCATTTTGTTGAAGGAAGTACAAAAATTTCAAATTATTACATCCTCTCGATGATTTTAAGCGTAAATGTAAACATCTCCAGTTTTCTGGAAAGATCTGGATTGTTACACTTTAGGGACGTACTCCAAGAGGGATCAGAGCTATTTCCGATGATTCCTTATAGATGTTAATTTCTGATGTCTTTGCAGACTGGACAGTCCAAGAGAAAATGGGATTCGTCTTCTACAACATTGGCACAAAAGGGGCAGTTTTCTTCCCAGCAAAACTTTCTGCTAAAAACCGTTTGTTTACACCCATTTCATTCACGCTTAACCTAAATCTGATCAGGCAATCATGAAGCTGCTTTATAGTTATGTCATTTATGTACTTTTCTGTTTCGTGGAGTGATTAAAGTCGGCGATAGGAAGAAAATCTATCGCTATTGAGTATTTTGCTGTTCCATTCTTCTTTAAATCTTCCTATTATTTTTTTGTTTATAGAAATACAAAAAGTTTGTCCAATTCGTCAAACGTTTTAAAATCCACATTCTTCTAGACATTCTTTAATATCTCTAACATAGTTTTATCTTTGTTCCTTTGCTCCCCATCTTAGATATAAGATTACTCTCCACAAACTTCATCAAGCCCGGGAGCTTTACCTCACTAAATATTTCTGACGGACTATTTTACCTCTTGCTTGCTCATTGGGTTATCTAATTCTAGGATAACTTGCTCAGTTGCTGGGTTATTTAGCTAGGGGATAACTTGCTCAGTAATTTGGCAATACTCCCATAGTAATTTGACAATACCCAGATTGTAATTCGTCCATACGCCCATAGTAATTTGGCAATACCCAGTTTGTAATTCGTTCATACACCATAGTAATTTGGCAATACCCAGTTTGTAATTCGTTCATACACCCATAGTAATTTGGCAATACCCAGTTTGTAATTCGTTCACACACCCATAGTAATTTGGCAATACCCAGATTGTAATTCGTCCATACGCCCATAGTAATTTGGCAATATCCAGTTTGTAATTCGTTCATACACCCATAGTAATTTGGCAATACCCAGTTTGTAATTCGTTCATACACCCATAGTAATTTGGCAATACCCAGTTTGTAATTCGTTCATACACCCATAGTAATTGGCAATACCCAGTTTGTAATTCGTCCATACACCCATAGTATTTGGCAATATCCAGTTTGTAATTCGTCCATACACCCATAGTAATTTGGCAATATCCAGTTTGTAATTCGTTCATACACCCATAGTAACTTGGCAATACCAGTTTGTTATTTGTCAATACACCCATAGTAATTTGGCAATATCCAGTTTGCTATTTGTTGAAGGAAGTACAAAAATTTCAAATTATTACATCCTCTCGATGATTTTAAGCGTAAATGTAAACATCTCCAGTTTTCTGGAAAGATCTGGATTGTTACACTTTAGGGACGTACTCCAAGAGGGATCAGAGCTGACAGACAGACACACACACATATATATAAATGGAGACAGACAGACAGACAGAGGGAGAGAGAATTTAACAAACAACTTGTGCCACATAAATCCAGATTTAGAAAATGTAATTACATAATATATACTAGTTTTTCCTATTTGATTTTTAGTTCTGGGTGATAAAATGAAAACGGCAAATTATTACATCCTCTCGATGATTTTAAGCGTAAATGTAAACATTAGGATAACCTGCTCAGTTTTGGGTTATCTAACTCTAGGATAACTAGCTCAGTTATTGGTTATCTAACTCTAGAATAACCTGCTCAGTTATTGGGTTATCCAACTCGGGGATAACTTGCTCAGTTATTGGGTTATCTAACTATGGGATATACGCTTCATGCTTCAGTGTGTTATGTGTGTGAGCATCGTCTGTGATACTGTGGCCGTCAATAATGCTATTTTGACTTTTTCCAAGAACTTTGCGAGAATGGTTTTTGCCATATGGAAATACTTAATTGTGGCTGTCTTCTTTTTCGTTTTCTGACGTTGAACACCATGTCTCAAATCTCTGAACCGTTTCTTTTGTTATCTAGAAATGGTTGATGCATAGCCTTTCTATACGCTTGTTTGTTGATCTGTCGTGACAGTAGTATCATGGCGGCTACTAATTTTGTCATAGGTCAGTTTGTCGGTGTAGGCTCCATGTTGTGCTTGTGTGTAGTAGTAACCACGATTTCCTATTGCAGTATGTAGTCTTCTGTTTAAGAAATACACCACAAGAACAAAATTAAGGCAACCAAGATGTGATTTCTGAGAAGAATGTTGAGAGTTCCATGGACAGCAAAGGAAACAAACCAGACAGTCTTGATGGAGGCAGACACAAAAAGATCATTGATAAGGAAGATTAGGAAAAGACAAGTAACACTTATAGGCTATTTTATGAGGAAAGGGGAATTAGAACACCTGGTCACAACAGGAAAGCTGGAGGGAAAGAAAGCATCAGGTAGACCCAGGGAGAAAATATTGGACGGACGTGTAGGGTGGCTGATGACAGAGAGGGTGGAAGATGTGCTTGCGGCAACAAGAAATAGATACATATGGAGGGCCATGATCGCCAATGCCATGCGGTAGGGCACATGATGATGATAATGATGACCACCTTTCCTTGACTATTGTGGTGATTTCTTCTCTTTGTCGTGGGGTGAGGTTGGATGTGACTCGGATACCATAACCGCGGAGACCCTTCTGAATGTTCCTGTCTTGGAGAATCAATAGCTTGTCTTCCATGTGATAGAAAGTCACTATGAGCGGCCAGTATGTCTGTCTGCTGTTTCGTGTCTGTCCCAGGCGACACATCCGTTTCTATGTCACTGTTTTTCCATGTTCCGCCAGATGAGTAGTAATCCAGAGATGCCACCAGTTCTTCCACATCGCCCGAAGTGTCGCCTCTTGTATATATACATAAATGTGACCCGTTTTAACAAAATGAGTCCTAAGGTGAAAATAACAGATTGTAGGATATTATGATTTTCAAAATGTACAGATTATTAACTTTCTTTTCATACGAAATTTATTATTCTACTCCTAAAAATAAGGAAGTTTTGGGTGTTTGAAGTGTGTAACATCGCAAGCAGCCATTTTGAGAAAATCAAGTTTTGAAATTTTCACCACTTCAGTGAAGTTTTACCTTAGCAACAGGTATTTGTACTTCACCAATCATTACCAAATTGTGTACCATGGTAAAACACATCATGCCACAATAGCACACAAAAATTGGGGTGAAAATCGACTGTAATTGTCTTGTTATTTAAGTTTATATATCCCTTTTTCTAAACACAAAAAGCATGCCGTTATCTATATCTGGTTAAAACGCATTTCAAATACATTTCCCGATTGAATTATAAAGTGCTGATTGCATGTACATGTAATTTAAAAATTAAATATTCCATTTTTGACGAAAAGTAAAAATTGACAAAATCGACCCATCACACCTTTTCCGGGCCTCTACGCTTTTCGCTGCCTGCGAGTTAGGACTCATTTCGTGAAAACGGGTCACAAATATAAAAAGAAATCTGAAGTTCAGTCTTTTTGATGCTCACTCAAGTCTGTCCAGGTTCGCTTCGATTGTGTTCTTTTCGTTTTGTTGCAATGTGTTGATATAATCACTATTCGTTTTTGATAACCGAAGTCATACTGGCAAAGTCGTCGTCAATTTTCTGTAGAGAGTGGCCTAATTCCCACAGCAGATCCTCCAGTTGCTTTGCGAGTGTGGTGTTCTATACATCGAGGCAATGAAACATTTGCCAAAATCTATCTTCTATAAATTAATCTTATGTTTTCGTCATGAATGTGTGGCACTTTCCATGGCAATGTCCAGGGTTCTGGTCGACATATATGCATCGTACAAGCAGCAGAATACAGAAAAAAAAACCCACACACACACACACAGTGCAGACAGACACATGCTAGCCACGATCTGAATTCTTTCCTTACGCTGGGTTACCGCATACGGCAGACGCCTTTTCCAAACTATGGAGCAGCGAAGGATAAAAGGTTCATATCGCTATACAAAGAGCAATGAAGAAGTTAGGACGTTCTGCACTCCACCGAGTTCAGTTTAATAAGAGTAGAGAAGAAGAGAGAGAGATAGAGAGAAGAGAAGAGAGAGAGAGAGAGAGAGAAGAGAAGAAGAGAAGAGAGAGAGAGAGAAGAGAGACAGACAGAAGAAGAAGAAGACAGACGGACAGACAGACAGAGACAGACATGCAGACAGGCAGAGAGACAGAGACAGATAGAAGAGAGAGGCAGAGAGAGACACAGACACAGAGAAAGAGACAGACAGACAGACACACACGAGACATAGAGACAGAGAGAGATAGAGAGAGAGAGAGACACACACACACAGAGAAAGAGAAGAGAGAGAAGAGAGAGAGGAGAGAGAGAGAGAAACAGAGAAGAGAGAGACAGAGAGAATGAGAAGAGAGAGACAGACAGAGAGAGACAGAAAGAGAGACAGAGAGAGAAACAGAGAGGGAGAGAGAGAGAGAGAAAGACAGACAGACAGACAGACAGACATATTACCGGATTGTCAAGGAAAATAGAGTTCAGAAGGCTGATATGATAGCTAAATGATCTTTGACTACAGGTTTTCGTGTTTCTTTATGAACCGTGAGAGACATTTCAGAAGTACACCACAGACAACGGTAAGACTGACTGACAATCAGAGGAGACAACAAGTATAACGGGAGAGAACATCAAAGAAACAAAACGGGAGCGTGGCAATTTTACACGGGATGCAGAATGTAATGAGTAACCACCGGAGTTTGCGGAGCAGTGGAGAAAGATTGTTATTCCTGATGCTGTTTGTTTGTTTTTTCTTTCTTTCTTTCCTTCTTTGTTTTATGAATAAGTCTGAAACCTGAAGTTGAACTATTTGAAGACGTGATACATCTATCAGGAATTCTCGCCAAGACAGAATTACTGTAGCCAGGAAGCTGGTGGATAGGGTGGGGGAATCAAAGGGTTAATTTTTTTGCGGTTGGTGGATAGGGTGCGGGAGTGAAAGGGTTAAGGTCGGACCCACGAGCTCCGCGTTATTAGAATGACGATCTCGCCATGCCATAGCTCTAATGGGCCTCACAAACAAATAAACAAACAAACAAACAAAAAAGAAACTGGCTCGTTCAAGGGTTGCACCTGCAACACAGCTTTCTAACCATTTGAGCTAATGTGCCATTGAAGCCTGTGGCCCACCTGGGTTTTGAACCTACGATTCCTGAGCATACCAGCACAGCCTAAATTAAAGTATCCATCACCAACTTACTGCGTCCGCAGCCAGGGTCCAGCTCAATGAAGACTGACCACACTTTGCCTGCAGCCAGCGCAGAAGCCGAGTCCTTCAAACACTGCAGACTGTCCTTAGAGCTCACCATCACGTGGAATTCTTTCAACTGATTAGTCAGCTCCGCGCACCTGAAACCACAGACCTGTTTGTGTTATGTATCTGTAACCGGAAACAAGAGTGTAATAATAATAATAATAATTACAATATTTATATAGCGCAAAATCTTGATAGAAATCAAATCTAAGCGCTGAACATACACATACGCACGCGCGCACACACACGCACACACACACTCACACATGGCTATAAATGGGGAAAAAGAATAAAAGCAATGGAAAATTATAGAGAGTATATTATATACAAATATATATTACAATGTGATTCCACTCCGAGCGAAGACAGGCTACAGAGGGGGATGAGTGAGGTCAGGATTTCATGCAGAGGAGAAAAGGTGAGTTTTGAGAGCGGACTTGAAGGAGACAAAAGTAGGTTGCTGACGGACTGAGAGAGGAAGTTTGTTCCAGGAGAGTGAACCAGAAACAGAGAAGGCTCGTGGACCGTAGGTATTGAGCTTAGTGCGTGGAAAGCGAAAAGTCAGAGGATCGGAGGCAGAGCGGAGGGTACGTGAGGAACATAGATCTCAAGTAGGCTTGACAGGTAATCGGGGCTGCGTTATTGAGGCTTTTGTAGCACATGGTGTCTAGTTTGTACTGTATGCGCTTTGATACAGGGAGCCAGTGAAGTTGTGCCAGGAGAGGAGAAATGTGGTCAGCTTTTTTCTTTTTGAGTACAAGGCGTGCAGCATTGTTTTGAATGCGCTGTAGGATGTGGATGGTGGAGGCAGGGAGACCAGACAGGGTGAATTGCAATAGTCAATGCGAGACATTATGAAGGAGAGAAGTTTTAAGGGCCGAAAGACTGGCTTGACAGAAGTTTCTCCTCTGAGGATCCTTCTGTTGTCCGGCTCTCCCCAGAAGTTTCTTCTACTGCTAACCTGTGATCGGAAACAAGAGTGTAAGGAGATAAGGGCCGGAACACTGACTTGACGGGGCCTTCTCCTCTGAGGATCCTTCTGTTGTCCGGCTCTTCCCAGCAGTTTCTTTCTACTGCTAACCCTGACCAGAAACAACTATTGTGTTACAACATCTTCTGAGGTGGTGTGATGTGCGGTATTGTGATGTCGCTCGGTATGGAATGATAAAGAGGGGTGTGTGGTGTGGTGTGGTGTGGTGGGGTGGTTTGTGTGTGTGGTGTGTGTGTGGTGTGTGTGTGTGTTGGTTGTGGGTGGGTGGGTGGTGTGGTGTGGTGTGTGAGTGTGGTGTGGTGTAGGGTGTGGTTTGTGGTTGGGTGTGGTGTAGGGGTGGTGTGGTGTGTGTGTGGTGTGGTGTGGTGGTGGGTGGGTGTGGTGTGGTGTGGTGTGTGTGTGCTGGTGTGGTGTGATGGTGTGGTTGTGCGTGTGGTGGAGTGCTTAAGGTGCTGGTGATGGAGTGAGTGTGTGTGGTGGGTGGCGTGTGGGTTGTGTAGGTGTGGTGTGTGTGGTGTGGGTGGGTGATTGTGGTGAATTGTGGTGTGTGTGTAGGGTTTAGGTAGTGCGTTGTGTGCGCTGTGGTGTGTAATGTTGGATGTGTGATATATTGGATGTGTTCCATGTGCGTGATGAAGTGCAGTTGGTTGTTGTGTAAAGCGGTGTAAAGGTAGTGCGTCTGTCGCGCTGTGGTGTCGTGTTGGAGTATATTCACGGACTCGTTTCTCATTCGCGAGCAAGCTCGCACGCGAGCAGCGATCAACGAAACGGAACGCGCGAGGCAAAATCGATTCATCCCTAACCCCAGAGAGATTCTCTCAATATCCTCGCCTAGCTAGCGAGTACCTAGCCAGCTATTCCCTGGTGGAACAAAGAAACGCACCTTATTATAGCGTGTCTCGAGAATTCGCTCATAGCTGAAAGAAATGGTGTCTGGGGTGATGTGGTGTGTTGTGTTGTTGGGCGTTATCGGAAACGGGTCTGTGGTGTGATATGGTGGGTGTGTTGTTGGGTATTATCGTGTTTCCACAAGCCACCGAACATTGATGTGGCTTGCACAGAATCCTGAACGTGCACATTTGAGGTTCGTTCTGCGTGCATGCACATGTACATGCATGTAATTGGTTCGGATACTAGCAGGACTGCTCGCCCGTATTTTTTGTTTTCTCTTTGTTGTCTAAGTTGACCTGAGAGATGGAGAAAAAAATCTCTACCCTCTACCCTCTACCCCCACAAGGCGGCGATGACGGACCAACGTTTTAAAGACTCGTTTTATCGAATAATGTCATCCACTACCACCAAAGCAGAATCCGCTTCCCCGTTGGCTCTTGAGTGACTGCATGGCTACTCGCTGCAAAAATCGTGTTACAACTTCCCATTCTCTCCATTCCCCCTCATCGGCCTTTCGCCTCCCTTGTTCCCTGACATGCATTTTCTCCTTCTCTCTGTGTCTCTCTATCTCTGTCTGTCCGTCTGTCTCTGTCTGTCTGTCTGTCTCTCCCTCCCTCCCTCCCTCCTCTCTCTCTCTCTCTCTCTCTCGTCTCATGCCCCTTTTCTCTCTTTCATACCCCGTTTACCCATTTACCACCCACCCACCTCTCTCTCTATCTCTCTCGCTTGTGTGCCTGTGTGTGTGTATGTGTGTGTGTGTGTGTGTGTGTGTTGTGTGTGTGTGTG
Source organism: Monoplex corrugatus (assembly GCA_030674185.1). Taxonomy (NCBI): domain Eukaryota; kingdom Metazoa; phylum Mollusca; class Gastropoda; order Littorinimorpha; family Ranellidae; genus Monoplex; species Monoplex corrugatus. The sequence continues at coordinate 29,837 of JAPXFY010000230.1, forward strand.
TGTGTGTGTGTTGTGTGTGTATGCGTTAATGAAACCAAGTGCTGACACTTACGCGCGCACGCACGCGCGCGCCCCTCCTCCTCCTCACACACACACACAAACACACATGCCGCACATCACATTCACACACACCCCACACACGCTCTCTTTCTCTCTCTCACTCA
>JAPXFY010000230.1:40000-73354 GCA_030674185.1 Monoplex corrugatus
ACACTGAACATCATAATCTTGGTACCCAAATCTGGGTAGGTCTGCCCCCTTAAGGACTGGCGTTCTTTGAAAGGACAATACTTGGCCCAGGAAGGATCGGGTGTGCTGCTTTGAAAGAGGCAAGCAGACAGACAGACAGACAGCAGGCAGGCGGGAACAGGCAGACAGGCAGATCACCTAGCGTACTGGTTAAAACAGAAACGAGGGTTAGGGGGACGTGAATAGGTAGGCCTAATACTATACTATGACCTGCACCAAGTTAACATTGATAAAACCTAGTTGCACAGTGTCACATTCTCAAGAGGCCTCAAGGCACTTCTCGAGAGCATGAGCCTGTCAAGCCCTACCGAAAACAGACAACCCATATGAAAAAAACAACTGTTTTTTTGTTTTGTTTGATTTTGTTTCTTTTTATTAGGATCATTGCACTCGGGGAGGTTACTTTAGTGCTCACCTTTTTTTTCGTCTCATTTTCTACGCCACTTTAATGGCCAGAGAAGCTGAAACAGTTTTTATTATGCAATGATGATGATGTCGATGAGGATGATAATCATAATGCTATGGAGTTCCTTCTAGGATTGAGACTGCGTGACAGGGCTGTACTGTACGTTTACTATCATAATATATCCTGGCGTCAACTAGGCCCTAGAAATACAGACACCTGAGGTGCTGGTCAGAAGATTTGAGCAACACCCTCAATGACGCATATATGAAGTGGTATGAGACTCGACTGTGTGATCCAAGTCTTCCCAATGAGCCCATAGCACGCCCAACTCTGGGTAGGAGCCGGTTAGACCCGAAAAATCCAACAATAATTTTTTGAAGGTACTGATGGGGATTCGAACCCACAACCTTCAGACTGCAGTCCTTTGCGTTAACCACTAATTACAATGGGGAGAAAAAGTACAAAAAATATTGAATATCTCTCTCTCTCTCTCTCTCTCTCTCTCTCCTCTCACTCTCTCTCTCTTCTTTAAAATCTGTTTTCATCTGTTTCTGTTTCTGTCTTTCTGTCTGTCTCTCTTTCTCTCTATCTCTGTGTCTCTTTTCCCCCTCTCTCTATTTCCCTCTTTCTCTCTCTCTTTCCTTCCCCTCTCTCTCCTCTCTCTCTCTCTCATGCACACACACACACACACACACACACACAAACACACAAACACACGCACACAAACACACGCACACACACACACACTCACACACACACACACACACACACACTCTTTCCGTCTAAAAGCACATATGTGAACAGACGTTAAAAGAAATAAGAACACACACACACACACACACACACACACACACACAACACACACACACACACACACACCACACACACACCAACACACACACACACACACACACAACACACACACAACACACACACGCACACACACACACACACGCACTTAGACTTTAGCAGACAATCCAAATATTTCTTGTCAGAAATAATAAAGACACGCAGACGTAAAGTGATGGATTCTAGCAAGATTTCAAAAAGAGTCTTGGTTTGAACATTTTGCAACCATTCTGTGTGAAGGAGTGCAAGATGACATAGACCAAAAAGATTATTTGCCAGACCAGAATCGTTATACTAATGATGATTTATTAGATACTGTTATAGCAGAGTCAGAAGTGACAAAGGCAATGAGACATTTGAAGAAGGGAAAGCAGCAGGACGTGACGATATTCTAAACGAAAAATTAGAATTTTCAGAAAACGTTATTATTCCTTTCTTAATAAAACTGTTTATTTCCATGTTCCAGAGAGGGAGAGAAAGAGAGAGAGAGAGAGAGAGAGAGAGAGAAGAGAGAGAAGAAGAAGAAGAAGAAGAAGAAGAGAGAGAGAGAGAGAGAGTGAAGGAGAGAGAGAGAGAAGGAGATGTTAGCAAAACATTACAAAAATGCACTCCCGTCCGACGATAGCATCCCGAATTTTGCATGAAAAAAAAATGTTTGTAAGTATGATGCAACTATAACAGAATACATGTAAAACTAGAACACGATACAACGGTAAGCCAAAGGTCGACAGATAGATATGTATGCATTCAATGTATTTAGTAATTTACCTCTTAAAAACTCTGTTGCTGGTTTTTGCTCCTCTCTCTCTCTCTCTCCTCTCTCTCTCTCTCTCTCTCTCTCTCTCTCTCTCTCTCTCTCTCTCTCTCTCTTTTGACGATGGATGTACATATATTGCGTCCTCTGGGACTAGCACAGTAGACTATTTCATTACTTCCATTGATTTGTTTTCATCTATACACATCAAATCAATTGTTGTTGAGAACATGATGGATTCTGATCACCTACCAGTTGTTATGATGGTTGAAATTAAAAATGATATCGTTGAGGCTGGTCATGATAAAACAAGTCAACCCAAAAACGAGGTTTGTGAGAAATTTATTTGGAAACATGAACTGGAAGCCGAGTTCCACAAAACTTTGAAAAGCAGTGATATTCAAGACAGACTTATTTTGGCCACAAATACTCTACATTGCGATGTGGATAGTGGTTTGAATACTTTTGTACAATGTCTGAAAGATGCCAGTGCCTGTATGTATAAAACGTATAAAGTTTACTGGAACAAAAGATCAGAATGGTTTGACAAGGACTGTCAGCAAGCAAAAAAAGAAACAAGGCGTAAACTAAATTATTTTAGGAAAACTAGGAAGGAAGAAGATAGAATTTCATATGTGGAAGAGAGGAAAACGTACAGACGTTTACTAAAGACAAAGAGACAAGCATTTAGGAAACAGAAAGCAAATTCCCTAACCATGGAAATGACTAATTCATCACAGTTCTGGAAACTGCTGAGAAGTATGGGTTGAGGAAACAAAGACAAAGTCTCAAATGATATTGATATTAATGTCTGGTTCGAGCACTTTAAGAATATTTTTCAAAATTATGGGGGACATGTTGGTGAACATTGTGATATTGAGGTAGATCTATCTGAGGAAAGGGAGCATACTCTAAATAGAGATATATCTGAAGAAGAGGTTAAACGAGCAGTTGGTAAACTTAAGACTGGTAAAGCAAGCGGAATTGACAGCGTTTCAGCTGAAATGTTAAAAAATGGGGGAAAAGATGTCATAGCTTTTCTAACAAAACTGTTCAAAATAATTTTTGACTCGGGGATTTATCCAAAAGAGTGGTCCAAAGCCATTATCATCCCCATTTTCAAGAAAGGGGATCCTGAAAATGCAGATAATTATAGAGGTATATCTTTATTAAGCATGATATCTAAATGTTACACAACAATACTGAACAAGAGATTATACACCTGGTTAGAAGCTAATAATTTGATCTCAGAGAGCCAGGCAGGTTTTCGTAATAGATACTCAACTGTTGACATATATTCACACTACATGCTATCATTCAGAAATGCATGCACAAGAAAGGGATGAAATTACATGTTGCTTTTGTTGACTTTAAAAAGGCTTTCGATTCGGTCAGACATGATAAACTCCTACATTGTATTAGAAAGGAGGGTGTTAAAGGGAAATTTCTCGCATCATTAATGGCAATGTACAAGTCATTGGTGTCATGTATCCGAGTTAACGATAAATTTTCAGAGATGTTTCAATGTCCGGTTGGAGTAAGACAAGGTTGTGTCTTGAGTCCTACGTTGTTTTCGATATTTATAAATCAGTTAGCAAATTGTATGGGTGATAAAGGAAAACATGGCATCCAATTACTACCTGGGATGTTGGAAATATTTGTTTTACTCTTTGCAGATGATGTGGTACTTTTCTCAACTACACCAAATGGCTTACAGAATCAGCTGAACGTTGTAAGTACGTGTTGTAACAACATGAAATTAAAAGTAAATATTGACAAAACGAAGGTCATGGTGTTTAGAAACGGAGGGTTCCTCGGAAAACGTGAAAATTGGTCATATGAAGAAAATAAGTTGGAAGTTGTGAATAATTATTGCTATTTAGGTTTTAATTTCACGACAATGGTAAGTGTCAAAAAAGGTACTGCACATTTAGCAACTAAGGGGAAGAAAGCTGTCATACAGCTAAATAGGGTTCTCCAAAAATTCAAGGAAATGACAATGGATACTTTCTTTAAAATATTTGACGCAAAGGTACAACCCATTCTGTTGTACGCGTCAGAAGTATGGGGATTAAAACGAATGGAACACATAGAAAAGGTACATATGATGGCGTGCAAAAGATTTTTAGGCGTACCTGTTAAGACACCAAACAAGATGGTGTACGCTGATCTGGGAAGATATCCATTATTCGTTAACTCTGTGGTCGCATGCTTAAGATATTGGTTTAAATTGCTACAAATGAGTGCCGAAAGATTTCCGCATAAAGCTTACCAAATGCTTCTGGAATTAGATAGAAATGGAAAGAGATTGTTGGGCATCACAGGTAAGAAAAATCCTGTGTGATTCAGGTTTCAACATTGTATGGCTGCAACAGGGAGTTGGGGATGTAAAACTATTTTTAAACATATTTAGACAAAGACTTGTCGATCTGTTTATCCAAGAATGCACTAGTATTATTAGAGATGGTGACAGATATGAGTGCTATAGATCATTCAAAACAATTTTTGAAAAAGAAAAATATATTTCTGACATGGATACATACTGTCTCAGAGTGGCAATCACACAACTAAGATTTGGTGTACTACCGCTGAATAACAATTCACATCGTTATAGTGAGAGTATTCACAAAAGGGCATGCCCTTTTTGCAAAACTCATATCGAAAATGAATATCACCTTATATATGACTGTCCCACTTATACAGATATTAGAGTAAAATTCCTCAAAGATTCAGCTAGAATGCCACTTTATCTACTGCTCAAAGCAGAAAATTCTCATCATAGATACAATGTGTCCAGATTTGTTTTTCATGCCATCAACAGACGCAAAAAAATCATGAATGAATAAACTAACGAAAATAAGTCATCACCAGTACTATATTACTGTATTACATTAGTATTATACAATGCTGTATAGGTATAATAAATGGTAAAACTATTAACGCTTGTTCCATTATATTTTTGTAGTCATATTGATATAAACTGTGTACATGACTGTAAATTATGCACAAAAACGCGGGGGTAAAGATAATTTTGAAAAATCGAATTGTTTATTGATACTTGTTTTACAAATATTTGGTAAATTGATGATTCATTGATTGACTGCTTAACTGATCGTTTGATTAATTCATTGATTGATTGATGGATGCACTGACTGAATGATTGATCCATTGATTAGTTGCTGACTAAGTACTGATCGGGAAAATGATTTATATGAAACTGATCAAATTGTTCGGTGACTCGCTAACTAGTTTGGTTTATAGATGAGTAATTGTATTAGGCAACAAACTTAACTGGTAGAGAAACGGTTCAGTATTTTAACTGATCGGAATCAGATGGCTAATTAAATGATAAAATGGCAGTTGATTGATTGATTGATTGATTACCGTTGCCACGGTACACTGAATGTACTAAGTATTTGTTTGATTAGATGGATAAAGTGAAGTATGTTTCGCAAGCATGGTGATTTACCAATTATTTGTTGATTGTGTGATGATTGTATTACTTGACAGGCTGTTGGCTATACAGAGAGACTAATTGCTTGATCAGTAGATGGAGGAATGGAACGATATATGTATATGTATTAAATATCTTTATGACTTGTTTGATGCCTTAATGCACTGATGAAGCTTAATTATAATCAAGTACTATTTAGTGTATTACTTCATTAAATGTTAGATTTAGTCAGCAAAAGAAAGATCTGTTGACTGTTACACCAACGAAGTATTCAACTGAGGAAAGCGCGGAAAGTGTCAATGTTCGACGATGCAATCATACGCATTGCAATATTGGTGTAATACACAAAAACCCTATCTCCCACCGACTATTGTATTGTGGCCTAAGGCCGATGTACATTAAAAAATTCTGAGTTCTGAGTTCTCTCTCTCTCTCTCTTTTTTTTTTTTTTTTCCCTAACATACTAGTGGTTTGTTCAAAATTTAGTGCATCGACTTCAGTTCCAACCCGAAACGTAAAAGCTGAGTTGCTCACTGCCCATCTAAATCGGGTTAACGTTAGCTTAGCGTTTTCGGTGGTTCCGTTCTACAGACTTTGTTCTTGTTCTTGTTTTGTATTATATACCGACTTGATCCATTCCCTCCTTTTCATAGGACCTTGCTAGCGCGTACATTTTGATCAAACTTAAAAGGAATCTTCAAGAGAACAGATGGCAGCCAGAGTTAGAATAGCCCGAATGTGATGAGTCCTTCTTGATTGTATATGATACAATACAAGACTGTCGTGTATACATGTACATGTATATTCAGTTTCGTTCTCTGATCGCAGATGAATTCATCGATGAGTTTCCAAAAACTCCCGAGATAGCTGAGAGGGGGGAAAAATATATGCTTACCTGTGGTAGTAAAAAGTAGCAAGGCTACACAACAGTGAGACACACCGCAAAGCTTTAGCAGACCTTCTAGTGTGATCCACGGATCAGACTGCTACGCTAGCTCCCTATTGTTCAGCTGACGTCGTCACTTGGCACGGTTGTACTGTGTCCGCAAGCATAGATTGCTGTACGCCCGTTTTTCTTGGCCTAGTTGGAAATGTGCGCTTTGCGCTAATGTCGTGACGAGGTCCTTGCTTTCGCTTCAAAATATGAACACGCGTGTTTTGCGTCATGGACATACATACATACATAAATACATACATACATACATACATACATACGTGCATACATATATACATACATATATATACATACATACATACATATGTATATCACATATATACATAGATACATACATACATACATACATACATACTATACATACATACATACATACATACATACATACATACTAGGCATACATACATACATACATACATACGTGCAAACATACATGCATACATACATACATCATACATACATACATACTGTGTACATACATACATACATACATATACATACATATACATATACATACATACATACATAATATACATAATACATACATACATACATACGTGCATACATACATACATACATATACATACATACATACATACATTTACATACATACATACATACATACGTGCTTACATACATACATACGTGCATACATAGATGCATACATACATGCATACATACAACATACATACATACATACATACATACATACATATCTATAGATCTATTTGTATATAAATATATATGTTATACATTATGTATGTATATACATATATATACATATAGACATGTATATATGTTTGTATATATATATAATTCAAACATGAAAGGGATGGTGCAGTTCAACGGAAACCTCTCCAAGCCCTTCGACGTACGCAGCGGTGTGAAACAAGGCTGCGTCCTGGCCCCAACCCTCTTTGGAATCTTCTTCGCTCTCCTCCTGAGGCATGCGTTCAGCACAGCGCAAGAAGGGATCCACCTGCGGACCAGATCAGATGGCAGGCTCTTCAACCTCGCCCGCCTCAGAGCAAGGACAAAGGTCCGTGAAGCCCTCATCAGAAACATGCTATTTGCTGACGATGCCGCAGTTGTGACCCATACTCAGCGGGACTTGCAGTCACTAATGGACCGCTTCTCCCAGGCCTGCAAAGATTTTGGTCTGACCATCAGTCTTAAGAAGACAAACGTCCTGGGCCAAGACACGCCATCTCCACCAGCCATCACCATTGATGACTACGAGCTTGAAGCCATCCATCAATTCACATATCTTGGGTCCACCATCACCGATAACCTCTCCCTTGACACAGAGGTCGACAAGAGGATCGGGAAGGCAGCCACAACACTAGCCCGCCTCACACAAAGGGTGTGGACAAATCCCAAGCTGACCACAAAGACAAAGATGGCTGTATACAACGCCTGTGTTCTCAGCACCTTGCTGTATGGCAGCGAGGCATGGACCACACATGCTCATCAGGAGAAAAGGCTCAATACCTTCCACCTGAGAAGCCTACGGCGCATACTTGGCATTTCCTGGCAAGACAAGGTGACCAACACCGAAGTCCTAACCTGCGCTGGCCTCCCAACCATGCATACGTGGTTGGGCCACGTTCGCCGCATGGAAGATGGTCGCATCCCAAAAGACATCCTTTATGGTGAGCTTGCCACAGGGCAGAGAAACATTGGCCGCCCACAGCTGAGATACAAAGATGTTTGCAAGCGTGACATGAAGGCGCTTGAGATCAACACCGAGTCCTGGGAGGACCTCGCAGACGACCGCAACAGCTGGAGAACTACTCTCAAGAAACAGCTGCGGATTGGTGAGGACAAACTGTCAGCTGCTGCAGCAGAAAAGCGAGTTCGCAGAAAAGGGATGACAGCCAACAGACCAGCATCAGCATACACATGCGACTGCTGCGACAGAGACTGCCTCTCTCGCATTGGTCTGTACAGTCACAGGCGACGCTGCCTTGGACCAAGCAGACAGCCCATCTAGATATTAGAACGGAAGTACTTTGTCCATGGTCAGTCATGACCGAAGGAGGCCTACTACTACTATATATATATATATAATACATACATATACATACATATATATATATATATATTATATATATATATATATTCAGAGAGACAGAGAGATACACACACGCACACCAATGCTGCAAACATGCCCCAGTCGACATATTAGAGAAGTTCCTGGAACTTGTAATTTTCATAGAAAAACTTCAGTTATCTTTTGCGGACATATCTACTGCACACATTGCAGAATGATGCAATCCTTCTTTTTTTTTTCAATTTTTCTTAGTTTGATTTAGTTTATTATTGTTTTGAGGGATGGGGGTGGGGATTTGGATGGGGAATCTGTCTTGAATTTCAAAGAACGGTTTGAGATGTCTCTTGATACGCGCTGTAATCGATGGCAAAAATAAGAAAAAAGTGAAGCTGCATTATTCAGTAAAGGTGTAAACTTACCTTGTTTTGAATATTTATTGCAACAATTAATCTTTTCTTTATGCAACCGATCGAAAATTCAACAAGTCAAGAGGACAATTGCTGAATTTCGAAAGAAAGCTGACAGTTACACTTGGTCAATATTGGATGCAAGTTTCAATTTTCGAAAGGTTGAATACTTCACTGTCTAATGGTCCAAATGAATTGTTCTAATAGCTCTGGAATTTCCTACGATGAACTAATTCCTCGCCCTACCATGCATTTTAATGTCTAAATCACTTAGTCAGTCGAAGAGTTGAATACCTTCAAACAAACAATAGGCATGAAATAAACAAATTTATCACCAAAAACGTCTCACACAGTTTATTTGGTTTGGACTCCTAAAAAAAAACTCTACTCTTGTGATGGCACAAGAAAAGTAGGGTAGTTAGCAAATCCTTGAATAAATGATGTCAAACACGGGATAACATCATCTGAAATCTCTGATACACGGGACGAAAGGCTCATAAAGCATTGCATGAAATTTGTGACAAAGGGGATGTGGGGGAGGTGGGGCTTCCGTTTTAGAACAGTCATAAATCAAGGAGTCAAAACACAGGGACATAATTTCATAATAAATAAAAGCAGGTGAACATTTCATATTCACGTTCATTTTTTTTTTTTTTGTCACCGTCGATTTATAACGTAAAACGCAGGCTGCTCTTCCCGTTTAGACGGTGTCGCCACAGTGCAGCGCCACTCAATGTTTTTTACCACGACTTTAAAAAGGTAAAAAGGCCTTGAAGGGGAGGGACGTGGGAAATCAATCCATCTGTTCAATGTTTTATACCAGGCAGCCAGGCAAAAGCTCTGCTCAACAACATTTGCAACTGCCATGGGATCTTTAGCATGTGCAGACCAAAAGGCACACGGACCCAATTCGTTTTTCGTCCCCTTCCGAAGGACTAGATGTTCATTTTAATTTTCAGGTCAAACTGAGGAGAAAAGTCGAGGCCTCTGCGGGAATCGAAGACTGGAACCTCGAGTTTAGTTGCTGGTAGAGGGACGTCTGGACCAGTCTACACACTCTTCTCAATACCAAAGTCTTGTGCTTGTTTATGCACTATGAATAATTCAGTTACAGCAAGATAATGCTTATCAATACGTTTTAGGTGCATAGTCTGCTTGGATCCAACTGGACGTCAGAAGTGAAACTTGCTTGATCCCGCTGTGTACGTGGTGTGTGTGTGTGTGTGTGTGTGTGTTAGTGTTAGGGTTAGTGTGTGTGCGTATGTGTGTGTGTGAATGAGTGTGTGCGTATGTGTGTGTGTGTGTGTGTGAGTGAGTGTGTGTGTATGTATGTATGTGTGTGTGTGTGTGTGTGTGAGTGTGTGTGTGAATGTGTGTGTGTGGCGTATGTCTGTGCGTGTGTCTGATGTTGTCTGTGTCATGTGTCTGTGTCTGTAGTGTCTGCGTATAGTTTGAACGCCGTGTGTTGTGTGTGTGTGTGTGTGTGTTGTGTGTGGTGTGTGTTTGTGTTGGTTCGTGTGTTGAGGTGTGTGTGTGTGTGTGTGTGTGTGTGTGTGTGTGTGTGTGTGGTGTGTGTGTGGTTGGTGATATACTTTTCGTACGTGTATTGTGTCATTTTGCTCAACGTCACACTATGGGCAACACACGTACGCAAGGCTTCACACACGCCCAACACCCCACATACCACACACCACACGCAACGCACAATACAAACACTACAACACAAACACACACAAACACACACACACACAACACACAACAAACAACCACCAACCAACACAACAGTACGCGGGATCAAGCAAGTTCTTCATTTGCGCAGTTGGATCCAGGATATCACTAAACGTATTGTACATTATCTTGCTGTAGAATTATTCATGTGTGCGTTTGGTGTGTGTGTGTGGTTGTGTGTGATTGGGTGTGTGCGTGTGCATGTGCGTGAATGCTGTGCGTACGTGTGTGTGTGCCGCATATGTGTGAACGTTTTGAGCAAAATGATCATGTCAATATCACGATACTGAAAATGTATATATTTCACCATAACCAGGCCAATTGAAATGGCGTACAGGAATAAATGCGGTGAATTGATAGCGCCAGTCGCTGCTGAAAAGGCGAATTAAAGTGTGTGTGTGCGAAACGGATCACGTTGTAGCTACTTACTACTGCCAAATGGAGCAAGGAGGACCGAGAGTATGTACAAGAGGTACACAAGCCCGTATATAGGGCTCTTTACTGATTTTGATAAGACACACTCAACATTACTATTTGCTGACTCTACAGGAGGATGTCGGGGGCTCTTTCAATATAAACAGTATCCCCACCTTTTGAAAATTCAGTGCTAGAAATTTCCTCTTTTCTCTCACTCTCTTCGTTTCTGCCTTGTTCTTTTGCTTTCTGTCATTTCTTTCAATCGATTTTTGTATTACTGGTCCATTCATCTGTATGTGTTCGATAAAATCTTACGTACTTTCTCTTAGGGGGAAAGTACATGTAATAAGTGCGTTTTCGGCTCTAGGGAAATGAGATATATGCGGAAGCACGTTTATGTAATTTAGGCTCGTTTTATACATGTTCTAAAGTGTCCTTAGGTATGTTTAAATTTGAATTCAGGTTTGTTTGTTTTTTAAATCATCTCTGTGATAAATTGGACGGAGTGGTCAACGTCAGGGGTATCTCCTTAGATATGTGCGCAAATACATCGATATACATACTTTTTTTTTTCCTCTTGTAGTACTGTGTATGTTTTGAAATGGTTATTGCCCTGACATGGCTCTACGCAGTCGGCTGGGATTTGAACATCTATATCATAGTAATAACAAGACACATACGAGCCTCGTACGACACCATGTGTATGACTCTCTGCTGAGTCCACAACAGACCGACGACATTGTGTTTATGACTCTTCACTGACTCTACAAGAGACACACAACACTGTGTGTATGACTCTTTGCCGACTCTACAAGATGGGTGGATGATGGATGGATGGATGGATGGATGGATGGATGGATGGATGGATAGATGGACTTGAATAAGCTCATGGTGCGCGTGGGTGTGTGTATGTGTGCACGCGTGCGTGAGTGTATACGTATCTGCATCTTTAAATTCATGTGATAGACAGAGAAACAAGTGGTTCACAGAGATGTTTAATTTGATTCTTTAACCCTTTGATCCCGCACCCTGTCCACCAGCATCCTGCATTACCAACCATACTAGCAAAACAAAAACTTAACCCTTTGATTCCCTCACCCAATCCACCAGCTTCCTGCAGGAAGCTGGTGGATAGGGTGAGGGAGTCAAATGGTTAAATTTTTGCAGTTGGTGGATAGGTGCGGGAGTCAAAGGGTTAAAAACGGCTGCCTATGTAGGCGTATGAAGACTCGCAGCTAATGCTACATAAATCATTTTAATTTGCCAGAACGTTAAAAGTACAAAATTGTCACCCACTCAGCTATTGAGTTCACATTTTGTCCTACCTTCTGACTTACGGAAAGGACGATACTGAATTCCTAATCAGTTAAGCGTGGGCTCATTTGTTTCGATAACTTGCATGTTTTAAGCTCAGCTTGTGTCTACACTGTTGCAGATATCTTTCTTTTTATTTTAAATTAAGTAAACGTGAAAAAAAAAACCAATACTATAGTCGCCCTAAAAATTGACACAGCCATGCTTATCACGCATGTTCTTTTCAAGTTTTGAAGCAAGAAACAATCTGAAACATGCGAGCGCTGTCGGCATAAAAGAGGATGCATGGTGTGTGTGTGTGTGTGTGTGTGTGTGTGTGTGTGTGTGTGTGTGTGTGTGTGTGTGTGTGTGTGTGTGTGTGTGTGTGTGTGATGGTGTCTGTGGTGTGTCTGTGTGCGCGTCTTTGTGTGTGCGTCTTTGTGTGTGTTGTGTGTGTGTGTGTATGTGTGATGTCTGTCTGTCTGTCTGTGTCTGTGTGTCTGTGTTGTGCGTCTTTGTGTGGGTGTGTGTGTCTATGTTGTCTGTGTCTGTGTGTTGTGTATGTGGTCTTTGTGTGTGTGTGCGTGTGTCTCTGTGTGTGTGTATGTGTCTGTGAGCGTAAGCGCGTGAGCACGCACTGCACAGGCATGTATGCATTGTGTGTGCGAATGCGTTCAAATGTAATTGACTGATTGATAATTGATATTGATTGACTGATATTGATTGATTGATGATCGATCGATCGATCGATGATCGATTGATCGATTTAGTGAGTGAGTGAGTGAGTGAGTGAGTGGTTGATTGTTGTTGGCTTGCTGTTTGCTTGATTGCTTGCTGGCTTGATTGATTGATTGATTTATTGATTGAAAGGTTTAAGTACTTTTTTGTGCTGTTGTTGTTGTTAATGGTGGTGGTGATGTTTGTGGTGATGGTGGTGATGGTGGTGATGGTGGTGGTGGTGGTGATATTATATTCCCTCGATATTATTTTATCTGACGTAGAGATTCATAATGCACGTTATGATAATTCGAATGTGAAATGCTTAATGTGTGTGTAGCGCAGTGTCTTATCGAAGATCGTTTCTCTATGGAGACTTGATTGACTTGACTTGACTTGACTTGACTTGACTTGACTTGACTTGACTTGACTTGACTTGACTGGACTGGACTTGGACTTGACTTGACTGGACTTGGACTGGACTTGACTGGACTTGACTTGACTGGACTTGGACTTGACTTGACTTGACTGGACTGGACTTGACTTGACTTGACTTGACTTGACTTGACTTGACTGGACTTGGCTTGACTTGACTGGACTTGACTTGACTTGAGTGGACTGGACTGGACTTGACTTGACGTGACTTGATTTGACTTGATTTGACTTGACTTGATGTGACTTGATTTGACTTGTTTTACTTGACTGGATGGACTTGACTTGACTGGACTGGACTGGACTTGACTTGACGTGACTTGATTTGACTTGATTTGACTTGACTGACTGGACTTGACTTGACTTGACTTGACTGACTTGGCTTGACTTGACTTGACTGGACTTGACTTGACTTGACTGGACTGGACTGGACTTGACTTGACGTGACGTGACTTGATTTGACTTGATTTGACTTGACTGACTGACTTGACTTGACTTGACTGGACTGGACTGGACTTGACTTGACTTGACGTGACTTGATTTGACTTGATTTGACTTGACTTGACTTGACTTGACTTGACGTGACTTGACTTGACTTGACTGGACTGGACAGGACTGGACTGGACTGGACTTGGCCCTGGCTTGACTTGACTGGACTTGACTTGACTGGACTGGACTGGACTTGACTTGACGTGACTTGATTTGACTTGATTTGACTTGACTGGACTTGACTTGACTTGAATTGACTTAACTTGACTTGACTGGACTTGGACTGGACTGGACTGGACTGACTTGACTTGACTTGACTTGACTTGACTGACGTGACTGACGTGACTTGACTTGATTTGACTTGACTGGACTTGACGTGACTTGAGTTGACTTGACTTGACTTGACTGGACTTGGACTTGACTTGACTTGACTTGACTGACTGACTGGACTGGACTGGACTGGACTGGACTGGACTGGACTGGACTGGACTGGACTGACTGGACTTGACTTGGACTGGACTGGACGATGGACTGGACTGGACTTGATTTGACTTGATTTGACTTGACTTGACTTGAATTGACTTGACTGGACTGGGCTTGATTTGACTTGACTTGACTTGACTTGACCTGACCTGACCTGACCTGACCTGACCTGATTTGATTTGACTTGACCTGACCTGACCTGACTTGACTGACCTGACTTGACCTGACCTGACCTGACCTGACCTGACCTGACCTGACTTGACCTGACTTGATTTGACTTGGCTTGACTTGACTTGACTTGACCTGGCTTGGCTTGACTTGACTTGACTTGACCTGACTTGACTTGACCTACCTGACTTGACCTGACTTGACTTGACCTGACCTGACCTGACCTGACTTGACTTGACTTGACTTGACTTGACTTGACCTGACCTGACCTGACCTGACCTGACCTGACTTGACTTGACTTGTCTTGACTTGACTTGTCTTGACCTGACTTGACTGAACTGAACTCGACTGGACTGGACTGGACTTGACCTGTTTGCCTTCTCTGTCTTGTAAACGTATTTGTGTATTCTTCTTGCCTTGAAGACCCCCATAGTCACAGTCAGTTGGTGCCCCCTGTTACCATTGTTGTGCTAACTTTGATGCTAACTTACAGGAGACTTACGTTATTTTCATGTCCATTTCGTATATCTCAACTCCAACCACTGTTTTGTCTACTACCTGTCACTAGATTTGTTGAAAAAAATTTGCACCTGATTCTGAGTCGCTCTCTTAATTAAAAACAGTATTATTGGTCTCTACGTAAATCATTTCCCTCTGCACATAATTTTACGAAGCAATTGTGTTTTGATCACTCCCGAGATAATTTTGTTTATTCATTTGATTGCTTTCTTATTGCAGTGTGTTATTTTTGTTTCCTATTATTCCAGTAACTGTGTAGGTAAGGTTCTATTTATTGCTGACGTTTCGTGCCTTTTGCTTCGGTTCTATCGCTTGTATAAGTTATTTATATTGTGTATTTATATTTGTAGTAGTTGTTGTTGTGTTGTTGTCGTCGACAATGTTGTTATTGTCTTTGTTTCTGTTGTTGTTATTGTCGTTGTCAAAACAAATTCACCATGTAAAATCCGGGCCGCGTTTTTTTCACAATGCGATGATTATGATGTCGACGAGGATGATAATCATAATGCTATGGAGTTCCATCTAGGATTGAGACTGCGTGACAGGGTTGTACTCTACGCTTACTATCGTAATAAATTATATTCTGGCGTCAACCAAGCCCGAGAGATTCAGACACCTGCAGTGTTGGTCAGAAGATTTCAGCAACGCCCACGATGATGCATCCGTGAAGTGGACGAGACTCGACCGTGCGGTCCCACCAGTCTTCCCAATGAGCCCATAGCACGCCCAGCTCTGGGTAGGAACCGGTAAGAGCCGAAAAATCCCACAATGATTTTTGAAGGTTCTGAAGGGGATTCGAATCCACAACCTTCCAGTCGGTAGTCCGGAACTGGCCCTGTACGATGACAGTATCACTAACTTGACACCAGTGGCTGGACATTATGTTTGTACAGAATTCCGCTACACACTGGGATGCTGTGAGTGCAGCAGTATATTATATATATATATATATATAATATATATATATATATATATATATATACATATCCAAAAAATGGTTCGATTCGGAACTCATTAATGCAGTATAAACTGCAGAACGTCATCGCTAAGAATTTGGAGCTTGGAGTTTGTTCAGGAAGGATTCATCGCATTCAGGCAATTTACTGGTAGATTTGGGATGCGCGCATATGGCATTGTCTGATCGTGATGAATCCTTCCTAAACGTATGCGCTCACCCCGAATCTACCGACGATTATCTGGCAGATTCCCTGGGTCCTGTTCAACACCCTATGCGCTGATTTGGTCTTGAAATGTGGAAGGAGTTGGTGCGGGTTGCGGTAGTGGTGGTGGAAGATGACCCATGAAACACTAGGCGACACCACACCACCAGAATGATGGGAATATCGCAAGAGAAAGCGGTTTGGGTCCACCATGCATCGCAAGGGGGATTTGGTCTTGCCATCTATTAGGGAAAGAATTTAGTCTCTTTTTATCATAGGGAATTTAGGGTCACTCTGTCTCCAACATCACATACAACCAGAAAGGAGAGTGACGAGAAGAAATGCACTATGTCACACTAGACATGATTCTCATAAGTAGTCCACACATAAATTGATAACTACAAAGCCTTTATTCAATTAAGCAAAAACGTAATTCACCATTCGTGCGTGCCATGAATCCTAATAGTCCTAAAACCCTAAGATGCATTACGAATCTTCACTAACTTACTTATCACTGAAATACTGAGCACTTCCATAATTCCTACTCTATTCCCTCTCTCTCTCTCTCTGCTTCATGGCAAAGAAAACATACTACCTACTTCTATCCCTATCCTAACAAAAGTATAAGATGAAACGTAGTTACATACCTTTAAGATAGATTGGAGACTTCTCTCGTTCACTGACTCACTGTCACACTGGGTGTCGACTCAGTGCTGACTCTCCCACTAGTTAGTCTCCCACTAGTAAGTCTCTCCTAACGACTGACTGCTAGCCTATATACAGTGCGATTCCCATTTAACGGTCTTTGTCTCAGCTACAAACATTCCCAGCTGCCCTCTAGCTGTCGATATCAATAAAACTGGGCAATTCAAATTTGGGGAACATGGCGATCCTGGCATAGCTGCCTTGGTCGTCATTCAACATTACCTATAAATTTTCTTGGACAGTGATGGCGATATTGACATAGCGGCCATGGTCGTCAATCAACATACCTATGAATTTTCTTGGACAGTGATGGTGATATTGACATAGCGGCCATGGTCGTCATTCCACAGTCCCGTAATTTGCTTGGGCATTGGTATTTGCTGAGAAATGTTGGTAATCTGGTTATCTACCCTTTGTGCCCATTAAAGGTGGATACAAACCATGTGAGAGTTAGATCCCGTTTGAATGGAAATTGCTGAGTGACAAATTGAATTATGGATGGCGTGATCTCCAGTGCGCCCACCTCATTAACTCGTCTACCGAGTCGGTCGAAGGAATGTTGGTAATTCAGGTTATCTGCCCTTTGTGCTCACTAAAGATGGATGAGAACCACGTGGGCTCTAGACCCTGTCCGAATGGAAATAACTGAGTGACCAGTTGAATTATGGATGGCCTGATTTGCAGCACACCCACCTCATTAACTCGTCTCCCAAGTCAGT
The DNA here is from genome assembly GCA_030674185.1 of Monoplex corrugatus. Classification (NCBI taxonomy): domain Eukaryota; kingdom Metazoa; phylum Mollusca; class Gastropoda; order Littorinimorpha; family Ranellidae; genus Monoplex; species Monoplex corrugatus. The sequence goes on from JAPXFY010000230.1 coordinate 57,748, forward strand.
CGAAGGAATGTTTCTTCCCCCTAGAGGGGGGGCCCCTGCGATAATATGTCCCCTCCCCGACAAAAAATGTCCTCATTTTTTTATGTAACAGTATTGGGGGAATGGGCACATGAGGAAATAAGGTACAATTGAATACATATTCTCGCACATGAATGACAGGCGATAGGAAGGTTTGGGAATAAGGAATTTTATCATAGGATTAATGGGGAATGGGATGAATCTGAACACACATGTGCATGCTGACGGTACACTGTAGCAGTCGGGATGGGCAGGTCAGGTCCAGGTAGATCTCGTTCGCCAGCTGTGGTAGGCAAAGTTCTGTTTACACAGTCAAGACTCTCACACGTATACATATGTCGTATTTGCACAAGGAGAGCACCATGCACACAGAGTTCATGTCCATATGACGTATGCCGAAGGACGTCCAAAGAAACGTGGATGAGCGAGACGAACTGGTGTGTCAGCAAGCAGTCAGGCTGAAGACAAAGAAGAATTGCAGACTGCCTGTTGACCGAAGACGTGAAAGTGGCGATACATGTGGCAAAGACCATGTCCAGAGTCATGCCATCACACTCTGTGTCACCCTCTATAACAGCAATGTTAATTATGTGTGCGTGGATGTGTCTCGTATGCAACTGTGACTGAATTGGTAAAATGATGGTGTGTGAAAGGAGTCCATGTGACGTTGTAGTCAGGATGGAAGATGGCTCAGGAACATTGTTGAGCTGAGATGACTGGAGCAGAGACGGCCGCAGGACACTGGGATGATGAGCAGAAGTAGTTGCGTGGAATCATCCCGATAATGAAGATCAGTAGCTTATTGCACAATGTGTTCTGATTCATGGGACTTTGAGGGAATGGGATGGGAAAATATAACATTCAAATGAAGCAATCGCTTGTCATCCACGTCAAGAATAAGTTGACTGGGCAATGTATATGAAAAGTAACCACAACTACAATATAACTGAAGTTTTCTGTAGTAGCATACAAAGTCTTACTATATCATACTATAGAATAAGGAGATCTAACGCATAAAAGAAGGCAAGGCATGGCACGAAAAATGCAAAATAAGAATACAAGGAAAATGCTATTCCAGAAAAAAAAATGTAGCTTGAAAACACAATGCATGTATGGAGAAATATGTCCTGGAAACACAAGATACACACAGACATGTAGGCTGAAAAAGAAACTTAATCATGTAAATGACCAATACTTGAAAACCACATCGTACATGTAAACAACCATAATAATCATTTCAGAAGAATGAATCATATGCAGCAATAAATCATTGACAGGCTGATACTTGATATCCTTACAAGATTGCAAGACAAGCAGTGGTAAGCTGCACTGCACCGTGAAGCCATTACGGTATGATAATTTAAAGACAAAGCAAGGAAGCGAAAAGCTTTCATCAAAGAGAAATGCCACTTGAACTATCAACAGAAACACTAATACACATTGCCGACTGTCATGAATAAACAAGGGCGAAGAAGTGAGTGCACTTGTAGCACGTATAATGTTCATCACATAGGAAGAAGCTGCGACTCAATGTTTCATGTTGCCAATGTTCATTTTACAAATTGTGAAGATCATCAGAAATGGTGTACACACAATAAGGAACTTATAGCACTTGAATACATATGTTCGAAGCACGCTGAAAAAGTAAATGAAGTAACATAAAGTGGCATGTCTCCTTGGTACGGGATAGGGTAAAAGAAGTCTTGCAAACTTGTAACAGAGCTCAAATGAGGTTCATCATACCAATTTTGTTTTATGGCATATAACTACAAGATCAGCAAATGAATGATAATGAAATAGAACATGTTGGTCTTATGAAGCCAAAGTTCAAAATCAACTGAACAATGTGATAATCGTTAGTAGGGTTAGTACGATTAGGAAAAAAAGTTCAACACATGCGTTGTTGTACGCAATAGACACCAGTGTAGTTCTCAGAAGCAGGAGAAGAACACTGGGAGACAAAAATGATACGGTGCCGTATGACGTTTAATAACATGAACTGATACCTTGGATAAGAGATAACACGATGCGATACGAAATGATACAAGATGATGCTGTATGATTAGATTATAACATACGACACGTACTGATACCAGAGGATGAGAGGACAACATATGATAAGCAATGATAATAATAATACCCCGGGTTGCATGAAACCAGTGAGTAGAAGAACAACGTGGTGAGTATGTAATGAACGCAGTTACAAAACATGCAAATGAACGTTTTATGAACGCAAGGTTAAAATTAACGCAGAGTATGCGCTGAGCAGATGAACGCTTAAGGGGCATAAGAATGAAATTATGCGCAGGAATACGAAGGAATGTGAATGAAATGAATGAGCTGTAGAGCGCGAGCAATCATTCTGAGGACGGTGTCGCTATAGTAACGACTGTATACTGTAACGAATGAAGATGAACGCAAGGAGGTAAGATGGGGGCAGCAGGGCACTGGCCCTTGCAACGGATTTCCATTGCGATAATGCTCAGAACAGTAAGGAAACGTTGAATATATTATGTAACGGTTGATGAAATATATCGGAATATTTAATCGCGAACGATCGACGGTCCTGATTTAAAGGCAGCAAGAACGACAGGATCGATAGCCGTCATACAACCGAATGTAACGTCGCACCATGATGGTTCCTGTATTTTGAAGAATATTTGCCTGCAACAAACAAACAAGTTAGGATCAAAACATACACAACACAAATAAGTAAGTAAATCCTATAAAATATGTAATGCTCATTGATATCTGAAGTACATAGGTGTCATAACCCTGTTGAGAACATTTCTTTTGAGCTGTAAACAGTAGTATTGCTAGTACCATACATCCTACTCGATAGACTGAATCACTGTTAATAAGCACACGAAAGGAAGATTTTTTTTTTTTTTGCATAATCATAGTGTCATATTCTCAGTAGTAATCATTCACGTCACTGTACATATTTTTATCAGTCTTTGATTATGTGTGCCAATATCATGTGAATTGAAAAAATCCTCTGAACGAAGGATCGCACATATGCACTATAAGGCCCTCAAGCACGGCACCTTGTGACGCGTGTCACTCAATACACACACCAAAATAAACTGGAAAAAAAAAGGGCAATACCGAGGGCGGCACCAATGTGCGTTTTAAGTCCCTATGGTGGTATGCCATGTAGCATGAAGCACAAAGTAGTATGAACAGTAATAACTGGCACTGGATATAATGAAGAACTGGTAAAGGAATAGAAGTAAGAAGTGTGCATCATTCAATAAGTACCAAATGCGCCATCAAGGAAAACTAGAGCCACTACTGTTTGGCCATGTGACATATGACACATGAAACACCATGAAGTAAAACATGAGGCAATACACAGAGCTGCCAGCGCATGGCTCTTCAACGTTTGCCGTACAATATGTGCCATGAAGACGAAATGAAGGAGAATCAGGGCTACCAGCGTTTGGCCCTATGACGACGTATGCCGTATAACACACCATGAAGTAATAATAATAATAATAATAATATTTTATTTATATAGCGCAAAATCTTGACAAAATCAAATCTAAGCGCTGAGCGTATACATGCATACATACCTACATACATATGAGCGTATACATGCATACATACATGCTTACATACTTACATACATAAATCTAAGCTGAGCGTATACATGCATACATACATACATACATAAATCTAAGCGTATACATACATACATGCATACATACATACGTACGCACATGCATACATAATAATTACAATATTTATATAGCGCAAATCTCGACAAAATCAAATCCAAGCGCCGAAAAGACACACACGCACACACGCACGCACGCACGCACACCACACACACACACACACCACACACACACACACACACACACACACACACACACACACATGCATGGCCACAAATGGGAAGAAAAGAATAAAAGCAATAAAAGCAAGAATAAAACCAATGGAAAACCACAGAGAGCACATCATATACAATTATATATTAAAACAAAGTGATTCCCCTCCGAGCGGAGACAGGCTGCAGAGGGGATTGAGTGAGGTTAGGATTTTATGCAGAGGAGAAAAGGTGAGTTTTGAGAGCGGACTTGAAGGAGGCAAAAGTAGGTTGCTGACGGACTGAGAGAGGAAGTTTGTTCCAGGAGAGTGGACCAGAAACAGAGAAGGCTCGTGGACCATAGGTATTGAGCTTAGTGCGTGGAAAGCGAAAAGTCAGAGGATCGGAGGCAGAGCGGAGGGTACGTGAGGGAACATAGATCTCAAGTAGGCTTGACAGGTAATCGGGGGCTGCATTATTGAGGCTTTTGTAGCACATGGTGTCTAGTTTGTACTGTATGCGCTTTGATACAGGGAGCCAGTGAAGTTGTGCCAGGAGAGGAGATATGTGGTCAGCTTTTTTCTTTTTGAGTACAAGGCGTACAGCATTGTTTTGAATGCGCTGTAAGATGTGAATGGTGGAGGCAGGAAGACCAGACAGGAGTGAATTGCAATAGTCAATGCGAGACATTATGAAGGAGAGAACGAGTTTTGCAGTTGTTTCGACAGAGAGATACTTCCTGATCAGGCTTATACGATGGAGATGATAGTAGCAAGATCTGGCAGTTTGAGAAACAAAGTTGTTCATGGACAGGGTAGAGTCAATGCAGACACCAAGGTTTTTAGCTGAATCAGAAATTGGGACTGATGTGTTACATAATGGGAGAGAAAGAGGAGGCAGCTGGGAAAGTTTCTGACGGGTGCCAATGAGGATAGCTTCTGTCTTGTCGTCATTAAGCTGAAGTCTATTGTGTGTCATCCAGTTCTTAATGTCCGAGTAACACTCAGTGGTGCGAGTCAACAGGCGCTGTATATTATCAGGTGAGTCACTATCTTGAAGTTGGGTGTCATCAGCATAGAAGTGGTGTTTTATAGAGTGGGAGTTGGAGACAAAACAAGAGGCAATACTCGGAGCTGCCAGCGCGTGGCTCTTCATCGTTTGCCGTAGTAATTAAACCGAAGTAGGAAGGGGCAGTAACAGGGTCGCCAGCGCATAACCCTTTGCCATTATGCAACGTAGCATGAAGTCACAAAAACCAAGATGAGCAGTGGGCTGTCTGGCCTATGTGGCGCTAAGGTACATGAACACACAGTAGAAGTGGAAGTACGAAGTTGAATGAGCAAATAAACAATCACTGAGATAAGGAGACTTCATTGCAATTGGAACGCATAATTACCAATCATAGTAGGACAAGGTGGCAAACCAAGTTCCTATAAACTGGCAATAAGTCGTTTGAAAAACTGTGTTGATCGTATGGATTTGAGATCGCAATACATAAGCTATGGAAGGACGAGAAGAAAGAACATCACACGAGCAACGTGCACATGTTGCTAATAAGTCTGATGTATAGTCCACACAGGTGGTTTCCCATGTAAAATATACTGACTTACATGTGAATACTTTCTCTCTACCATTCCCCATACGTTAGTAAACCTTGATGAGTAACTGTAGAAGTGATACAATAAATAATTACGTCCTGAATAGCAGGAAGATATGTATGGACTGACACCGATGATGATTCTGTAGCACAAAAGGAACCACAAAAGATGGTTGCATATCAACCACAACGTACAGAACGTGTACACGAGACTCAAACTAGACATACAGGTGGTTGGACATATACATGATCAGGAGCATCATAATCAAACGTGTATGTATGGGTGTCCTGAAGACAACTCCGTTTTTCTCAGCATGACTGACTGACTGTGGACTGGGGATGAAAGTGAAAAACCTCAGTAAAGAAATCACAGTTGTTGGACTGACTGTGAAGAAATATAAAGCGACAAGGGACATATCGTAGAACAGCACACATGAAGCAGACAAATGAACATAACCGCACAGGAAAAGAAAAATATGCAACCCTTGTTCAAGAACGCGTGTACGAAAACCGAATCTTGAAAAGCCGTGTTTACAAACCACACACGTGAGTGACTACTAGGCTACCGAAAATAATTAAATATATTGAAAATATGGAAATCGCTGCAACATAATTTCTTTTTGCTGAATGTTAGTCTACATGGTTTGTATAATCTTAAAATCAACCCTAGGACACATAGGTCACTATCCTACTACCTGAAAATTGGGTCACATTACGCAATACCTTGTACAAATCACCGACTTTAAAACTATTTATGGAAATATATAGAAGTTGCACCTCGTTGGAAAGGTCTTGAAATATTACGTTCAAATCTGTCATCAAAACAGATGTATAGCAAATATTACAGCAGAGAACGGCTTGTTTTTGTGTGCCAGTCATGAATCAGCATGCGTAAGGTCTGTTTGTCCTAGTATTCCTCGGTCGCCTCCTCCAGCAATGTCACAAAAGAATTTGTACAAGTAACACCATGGCAGTTACCATAAACAGTGGATCAGGCCCGTCAATGTTTCTTACAGCTACATCTCCCTGAATCACAGTGTGTCCTACAGCTGCATCTGATGATTTGAAGAAATGAGTCTGGAGCAGGAAGCAGATCAGCCATGCAAGGCTGAGGGGTCGTCATTTACACGCCATCCCCAGTCCTCTGGATTCAGGTTGAGGTCCCGGTGCATCCATTGCTAGACTTGAAGGTGTGCCTGCATACTATGATATTTGCAGGCATCACTGGTTGGTGGTAGATAATGGACTTGTACAAAGCTGGTGCTTAAAGCCACTTTCTCTGTAAACTTCTAATAATGTAGTTCATCCAGTGCATCGATGCGGTTTCCGTTATACATGGAGATGATGACTTTCTCACCTACAGACACCAACCTCTTCCACTGTGGCTGTGCATTTGGAAAACACGCCGGCATCTTCATGAAAGACGTTATCTGCCTTCAGCTTCCTTTGTGTGGCTGTGCCTTTTCCCACTCCAAACAATAATAATAATAATAATTACAATATTTATATAGCGCAAAATCTTGATAAAATCAAATCTAAGCACTGAAACAGACACACACACACACTCACGCATGCACACACACGCACGCACGCGCCACACACACACACACACACACACACACACACACACACACACACACACACACACACACACGCACGCACACGGCTATAAATGGGAAGAAAGAATAAAAGCAATGGAAAATTATAGAGAGCATATTATATACAATTATATATTACTATGTGATTCCCCTCCGAGTGGAGACAGGCTGCAGAGGGGATAGAGTGAGGTCAGGATTTTATGCAGAGGAGAAAAGGTGAGTTTTGAGAGCGGACTTGGAGACAAAAGTAGGTTGCTGACGGACTGAGAGAGGAAGTTTGTTCCAGGAGAGCGGACCAGAAACAGAGAAGGCTCGTGGACCATAGGTATTGAGCTTAGTGCGTGGAAAGCGAAAAGTCAGAGGATCGGAGGCAGAGCGGAGGGTACGTGGGGGAACATAGATCTCAAGTAGGCTTGACAGGTAATCGGGGGCTGCGTTATTGAGGCTTTTGTAGCACATGGTGTCTAGTTTGTACTGTATGCGCTTTGATACAGGGAGCCAGTGAAGTTGTGCCAGGAGGTTGTATCACATCCTGTGATGACATGCACAAAAAGCAATGTCTGGCAAATCTCCTCTCCAAGGGCCTGCTGTAGTCACTAAATATCCCGTACTCGCTGGGTTTTTTTTTTTTTTTTTTTTTTTTCTTTTTGCTCTTAGACTTTGAATCTGATCTGAAGATGATAGTCCTCAGATCTGGGCTAATATGGTGGCAGAGCAAAACCAGGAGATCGGCGTCTTTCCAATGACCACAAGAGGATGATCAGTTGCACGTCTGATGGAAGTCTCAACAATCAGGAAATCTGCATCATTTTGGCTGTGAAGTGTTGGATGGCCATTTGCCAGAAGCATATCACTAAGCACAATGATAAATATCTTGCTTGTTCGCATGGTTTGCCGGGAATTATCCCTTTTCTGATGATAAAACCATGTCAGCATTGAAATTGACTGTAGTTCCAACAACACCTTTTCCAATCTGTCCAATACTTCTCTGGTAACTGATAGCGTCTCACCTTGAATCAAGTTGATAACATTCACGCTGTGTCGTGTGTAACTCGTCAGATTCGTACTGCTGAGCGTCTGTTTGAGCCATGGCATCCCTTTCTGATAAATTTTCGTCTGTAATGACAGCTGGTGACACTGGAAGGTACACAACAAATGATCTAGCTGTAATCATAGCATTCAAAACAGCATCAACCAGAATGTGACCTCTGAAAGCCCTTGCCATTGATTTTCCAGTCAGCATGTGTCCAACAGTATTGGGGCCATACACAACCTTAAGCACTTGCTGAAGTCCAGAACCCCACTTGATCCTGCCTATACAGCCATGGAAATTCATTTGAGTGTGAAAGCCTCCCAGGTCGCTATCTTCAGGCTCTTTCTGGACGATCAGCTGGGACTTCTACCAAAGTGGTTGGTCAAACGTCAGCACAGGCTTGATTCCAAGACATCTGGCTTCAGCATACACAAACTGCAAAGTAGAGTAAATGCACCTCATACTACTTGGATTGAGATCAATCATCAGAAGGCAGAACATAGATGACCACCCAGGATGTTCTCCTCGGCTCAACGACTTGATGAAATCTGATCACCCTGGTCTTGGTGAACGCAAAGGCCAGGATAACTTCCATAGAAGGCCCTGTGTTGACTGGGGATCCTCACAATAGAAATCATGCAACTGAGTGTATCTGAAACAATCAAAGTCCTGTCTAGCAAGGTTGTAAAAATGGATGTTGATCTTCCTAACAGCTGTGACATCTTCAAGTGTTCCAGATATTCTTCGAATTGCTTGTTGCCTTCTAGTACCTGGGGTAATGACAGCAATTGTACCCATACCATGGAATGTACTAAACCCATCAAGAGTGCACACATTGTGATCAACATTATCAGCAACATATTGTATAATGTGACCTTTTGTTATGCCGGGAATGTCTGTTCCCTGGGTCAGTGCTGCAGATACTTTAAACTTCTTTACTTCAGAATGCGATATACAGAATCCAAGCTGGAACAAGATGTTAGTTAAAAACTGAGATGCAAAATGGTGGTACATTTGAACAGCTAGGCCAACTTGCAAAGGAGCCAGGAGCATTTTGGGATCTTGCAGCTTGTATGATGGCTTGGTCTATGGCAGCTATTTTCAAATCGTTCTCAATTCCACAGAAGATTGTTTTCAGGAACAACTGGAGTGAGTCAGAGACAAAATTTAAGTTCCCTGAGACAGACTTGATCTTATCTGATCCTGGCTACACATCCTTGATAGCAAAACTCCTTTTATATCACTTTCAATCAATTTTGTGGCAGTTTCGTATTAGGTTCAGTTTTTGTTGTTGTTGTTGGTTTTGTTTTGTTTTGTTTTTTGTTTTCTTCTTTGCATCTGAATCTTCTGTCTGTGGGGCGTCAAAGTGCTGTCTGTTCTAAGAGTTACCACAGAAATCTTTTTGCCTCTGCTTGATATCAATATACCTAACCCAAAATGTTCAATAAGTTTGTTTTTCATATGTTTTGTAGTGTATGCATCAACTCCATCCCCGCAAAACTCCTGCACTTTTGATACAAGATCAGACAATGTGGCTTGTTCATCATCATTCTCGTCCAAATGTTGGCAGACTTTTAGAAAACCTTCCTGCCTAGCCTGTTGAGGATCTTCATAGAAAGTAGTTGGTTTTGTTTTCTTTGCATCGGTAAATCAATCAGAACTGTTTCTGTGTGTTCTGAAGCTGACACCGAAGGCATCATGGTACACAGCATCCCATGCAAAGAGGTCTTCCCAACATGTTGACTGAATTCTGTCAGATACTGTTTTTGCCCAGCTGTCATCTCATTCCTTGCAAACACCTAGGATAGCTGCCTGAAATCCCTCGTGTGGTTTGGTTTTCACTGGGAAGGCTTCATGTCCTTTTCTGTGAGTATTGACACCAGCAGTGATGCCACAAAACAGTGAATCATTAGATCATGGGCAGGCTGAAAGGATCGTCTGGATGGCCTCGGGTCATCTCTACAGGCGCTTTGTTTCTTCTATAGATACATCCTTATTACTTTGGCATTTGTGTAGTCAAGCCGGCATTTTCTATGTAATTTCTGTCCTTCAACAGTCACAATGTTAACATCACGCTGTGTGCTGCACCGATTGACAATCTTACATCCAGTCTCACCTAATTTTACTGTTGGTTGACCATTGTCAAGGGATTCTTTTCAAATGACGCAGTTTGCTGTACATTCGGCTGCAAAATAAGACGAACGAAAGCTGTCACATCACACAGAATACAGAATATTTTATTGCCTTGTTGATATACAAAAGCTGTTACATCACACGGAATACAGAATATTTTATTACCCTGTTGATAAACAAAAGCTGTTACATTACACAGAATACAGAAATCTTTATTGCCCTGTTGATAAACAAAAAAGGGCAGTTTAATGGGAGGCATGGAGATGGAGTGCATTTTAAATGTTCAATAAAATACAGTGATACAGACTTTACAATATGTTATACTTCACACACACACACACACACACACACACACACACACACACACACACACACACACACACACACACAAACCACCACTACCACCACCACCACCATCACCACCACACCATACCACACCACAAACACACACACACGCACACACACACACGCACACACACACATGTACGTTTATACAAGTCATCATCCAGAATAATAATCAAAGTTTTTCTTTTCCGTTTTTTTTTAATTGACAAGGAAAACAGAGGCTGGGAAACTGAATTGATACCATAATTAATTAACTGATCAAGAAACATAGCTTCATCACATTTCAAATTCAATTTGATAAAGAAAACCAACAAAAAAACAACAAAACAGATCAACAGCAAAGTAATTAGTCAAAATCATAAATAGCATGCGTACTTAATATTTTTATCATTATTATATCATTGAGGCACACAGATAACTACATAAAAGTATTGTATGGCGAGCTTTGTGTTACAGGACAAAAATATTCAAGAAAACACAATACTCTTAACTCCTGTGGACAAGGACACTGGGAAACTGGGAAAGACTAGATCTGCGGAGGACACTGGGAAAGACTAGATCTGCGGGCTTTGTGGGTTGGCTTCCCACCTTGCCTTTGATAACATGCCACGAGTTTTTCAAATGAAAGATGCTCCCAGGATTCACCGAAAGGGGGAGAGAATGATGAATCCATCGGCACTGACTCCATCACGACTGGAAACGCACAACGGACCATGATTAATGACCAGTTGGAATTTCCGTGTGCGTGTGGAAGGAGATTCACCACCAAACGCGGCATGAAGATCCACAGGACAAAAATGGGCTGTTTGAAGACACATACGAACCAGCAGCAGCGCACTGCGATAGCAGGTGAGACGTTGGATGACCAAGGCCAGGAATTAAACCATAGTGCCAAGGACATCCACGCTGACGGTTCTGATGCGGATTTTGCACAAGCTCTTAACGCCAAACGTGGAAAACTCAATTTGCCGCCTGCCGGTGCAAAAGAACAATGGGAGAAATTAGATGAGGAACTTGTCCTTAAGCTGAATGCGCTAATAGGGAACAGTACGCTGGAACACAAACTTGACACACACGGAGACATCATATACTCTATCTGCAGGGACACTTATGGAGTGAAGCAGCCAAAGACAAAAACGCCTCCCCAGAAATCCAGAAGACAGCAACAGATGGAGAGCATCCGGAGGGAGAAAAGGAAGCTTAAAAAGCGAATGAAAACTGCCTCAGAATTCGAGAAGCAAGGGCTCCTGGAACTCTGGAAAGATCTGAAGGCCAAACACAATGCTCTCAGCAAAGTGGAATCAGCAAGGCGAAGAAAGAGCAAAAAGAAGAAGACTCAAGATCGTTTCTTCAAAGATCCCTTTGACTTTTCAAGAAAGCTGTTTGAACAACCCAAATCAGGGACTCTCACAGTGGGCAAGGAAACCCTAGAGCAGCATCTCAGGGAAACATATTCCGATTCTCAGCGCGAGGCACCACTTGAAATCCAGAATCTGGTTTGGCCTGCAGCGCCAGAAGGAAAATTCAATAACAAACCACCAACACTGGATGAAGTGAAGAACGTAGTAAAGAAAGCCAGAGCCAAGTCAGCACCTGGACCAAACGGAATACCATACCTGCTCTACAAGAAATGCCCAAAAGTGCTCGAGTGGCTCCACAAGATGATTCGATCAGCATGGAGGAACCAGAAGATCAGCGACCAATGGATGAGAGCTGAAGGAGTGTACATTCCGAAGGAGCAGAACTCCAGCAGCATCAATCAGTTCAGGCCAATATCACTTCTGAACGTCGAGGGGAAAATCTTCTTCTCTGTTATGGCAGCAAGATTGACAAAATACCTGACTGAAAACAAGTATCTGGATATGTCAGTCCAAAAGGGAGGCATACCAGGAATGCCTGGATGCTTGGAACATGCCACGTTGATTTGGGATGCCATCCAAAAAGCAAGAACAGAGAAGAGAGACATTGACGTAGTTTGGCTTGATCTGGCGAATGCATATGGATCAGTTCCACACGATATGATCCAGCTGGCTCTTGAAATGTATCACATCCCAGAAAACATCCGAACAATGCTGAGGAAGTATTTCCAAGGGTTCTCAATGCGGTTCTCTACCAAAGAATACACCACGGACTGGATAGACCTAGAGGTGGGCATTGCAATGGGCTGTGCAATCTCTCCCATACTGTTCGTGTTGGCAATGGAAGTCATCTTGAAAGCTGCAATGAAGAGTTCAGGTCCAGTGAATCTGGGAGATGGATACCAGATGCCTCCTCTGAAAGCTTTCATGGATGACACAACAGTCTTGTCCACGGATGAGGAAGAGACACACCAAATCTTAAAGCAGCTGGATGAGCTGGTGGCCTCTTCAAGAATGAGGTTCAAACCTAAGAAATCCCGAAGTCTCTCACTGCGAAAAGGAAAAGTGGCAGATTCAGTCAAATTCATGGTAGCCAACCAAGCCATCCCCACTGTCACAGAAGAGCCAGTAAAAAGTCTCGGAAGATGGTATGATGACTCCCTGAAAGACACACAAAGGGGATGTGAAACCAAGCAAACAGCAGAAGAAGGCCTGAAGAAAATAGATAACTGCGGACTGCCAGGCAAATACAAAGTCTGGTGTCTACAGTTCATGCTGATACCAAAGCTGCTGTGGCCACTGCTAATCTATGACATTTGCACCAGCACAGTCGAAGCAATGGAAGCCAAAATCAACAAATACACAAGAAAATGGCTCGGTGTCCCACCTGGTCTCACTGATGTTGCATTCTACTGTCGTCAAGCAATGCTGAAGCTACCTCTCAAATCCATAGTGGAGGAATACAAAGTTGGAAAAGCAAGACTGTTGAGCATGCTGGAGGAATCGGAAGACAATATCGTGAGATCAGTTCATCCAAAGCTGAGAACTGGCAGAAAGTGGAAAGTCCAAGAGGCTGTAAACAATGCCAAGAGAAACCTCAGCATCAAAGAAATAATTGGACACACGCAAACCAACAGACAGGGACTGGGAGCAACAAAAATGCAGTGGTGGTCCAAAGCCAAAGGGAAGGAAAAAAGAGACATGATCATACAGGAGTTGAAGGAAGAAGAAGATGTCAAAAGAGTGCAGAAGGCAGTCCAGCAAGGTCAACAGGGGCAATGGACAACATGGGACAGTGCACTCCAAAGAAGTCTCAGCTGGAACGATATGTGGCACATGGCTCCTCTAAGGATAAGCTTCCTCCTCAGATCTGTATATGACCTGCTCCCCTCGAATGCAAACTTAGTGAAATGGGGGAAAGCAGACGACCCAGCATGTCCGCTCTGTCAGAAGAAACAAACAGTGGAACATGTCCTAAGCTCTTGCAAAGTAGCGCTAGCCCAAGGAAGGTATACATGGAGGCACAACCAAGTTCTGAAAGTGATCACAGATGTGGTTAGCGAAAAAACCATGACCCCAAACGCACCAATTGCTATGACAACGTTCTACAAAGCAGGAGGGAAACAGGTCTGGCCCGAAAGTGCTATGACAACCAGCACATTGCCAAAGGGTCTTCTGGATGGAGCAGTCGACTGGGAGTGTACAGCAGACCTCCCAGAGTGGAGAAATTACCCAGATGTCATAGGCAAGACAGGCATGAGACCGGACATCGCTCTCCACTCTGACTCCTCGAAACAAGTGATTCTGATAGAACTCACTGTGCCATACGAAAGCAGAATGGAAGAAGCACATATCTACAAGACCGAAAAATACGCCGGTCTTGCCAGCACCCTGAAGAAAGCAGGTCTGCGGGTCAAAATCTTCGCCATAGAGGTCGGGGCAAGAGGGTTTGTGGGCACCTCCGCTTATGATCTCATGAAACAACTCGCCATTTCTGGGAAGAAGAGGACTAGAGCCCTTAAAGCGATGGCAGAGGCAGCAGAAAGGAGCTCAAGCTGGATCTGGGCAAGGAGGAACGAAAAAAGTGAACTTCATAAGGATTAAATTCCCTACAGATGATGTGTGCCCCGTTAGTACATTGGTAAAAACCGCGTACCGCAGTTCTGAAGCGCAGAATCGCCCAGGTTCGATCCCCGGCGTGGGAAAAAAAAAATAGACAACAGCAGAAGGGCATCCAGGAGTCATGACCTGGATGTGGCCCGGCCCCCAGAGAGTGTAAGGAATTCAGGGCCGAAACACTTGTCTAAAGGGGGTTACTTCTCTGAAGACCTTCTGTTGTCTAGCTCTCCCTAGAGTTTCTTTCTACCTACCTGTGCGGTTTTCTTGTAGGGGAGATCTGCCCTGGGATGTTGACTTGCTTGCTTTGCCATAGTTTTTCAGGCGTTGGACGCTTCTATTGGAGAGCAAATTTGACAATGGAAGGGTCCACACTTCATTAACATGCATTATCAGTTACACACACACACACACACACGTGCTACGAATCATCCCTATAATGCCGCATGTCATTCAAGTTCAAGAAACAAATTATTGAGAACTTCAGTATTGATCCCAATTAAAAAAAAATCATAATAAACAAAAAATAAGCCTTTGCTTACCTGCAAATATTTGCTGCCAAACTTGCATTCAAACGGCCAAAACACTATTCCAAACGTGAAAAATGCAACCCGATCGTAGATCATTGTATGTCCGTGAAACGCGCTTCTACCATAGTATCGGTATATCGCGGTAAACGTTACGTGAAGATGAGAGTTACGCTTTTCTCGGTAGCGGATGTAGCCGTTTACACGTCAACTTCAAGTGGCACCCAGGCCGCGAATTGTATGGTACGCCAGAGCGGTCATATTGCATACAAATCACAACGCTCGTAAATCTAATTTGTTAATTGTGACAGTATACCAAACTTTCGTGTGTCCTAGGGTATTTTTCTTGTTTTTGGTTATTTTTTCCTAGCCTGTGAGAAAAAAAAAAATTCTGTTGCAGAGATTCCTATTGAAAAATTATATTTGGTAGACTATACGATGGGCAGCAGAGGATGAATGACTGAGAGGGTGGGAGGGTGGGGACTGAGGGAAGGAGGGGCGCTGTAGGCGTAACATGCTACGGTCAAGGTAGGCCCTAACCTCACATCTGACATGCGCTGGAGATAAGCTC
>JAPXFY010002308.1:0-12500 GCA_030674185.1 Monoplex corrugatus
TTCAGTACCTCGGAAGACTATGGAAAGTTTTGCGCTATAGGTGTTTATTCTGGTAAGAGTCGGGTGTGGATGGCAAGTCAACGACGCGGGAACGACTCTCCTTGTGGACGAGGCACGGATGAAGTCCTGACGCCTGCGCTGGTTGTATAGCCTCGTATGGAGTCTGCATGGGCTGCAGCCTTTCTTCTCATTCTCTTTTCCTCGTGCTGCTGATGCGGAGTGTCTGTTCGAACCTTGCGAGTAGAGACCTTTCTGCACAGTTCTGTTCCAGGCTGACCGTTCGAGGGCTGGTTAGTTGCTTCCCAGTTGTTCTTCGGCTCGGATGTTCAAGGCTTTTAGGTCCCTCTTGACTAAGTCTTTGATCCGAACAGCTGTGGTCTGCATGTGGGGTCGTTTTCCCTGACAATGTTCTCCGTCTCTGTTTCTGCAAGCGTATACTTGCTGGTGCATTCCTCGCTACTTTACCAGGACAGTTGTTGTTGGACCCTGTCCTGCCTGTGATGTTTAGAATGCGTCGTGAGATCGCTTGTGAAAAGCATTGTGCTTTCGCTCTTGTCGGGCACGCCAAGTCCATGACTCGCTGCCAGACTGGAGGGTGCTCGCGACGCAGGCTCTGTAGAATCTGATCTTTGTGTGCTCAGTATAGCTTGCTCTGTTGTTCCTTGTTTTCTTTGTCCGTTGGTCATGGTGGGTGTGCCTTGCCGATGGCCTGTGAGCTCTGCGTCAAGTGAGAGGTGTTGTCTGAGATAGTTGAAGCCCAATAAACGAAGTCATGGACGACATTCCGTTCATGGTCATTGATTGCTGTTGGCTGTGGGGAGAGTTAAACGTTTCCTGTCCAATGGTCCTGTGGTTCTTCTTTCAAGCTTATGGTAAGCCGAAGTCTTGGCTGGAATCGCTGAAGCGAGTCACTTGAGCTACTGTAGGTAACTTGGACTGAGTGGGGCGGTTACTGCTGCGTCGTCTGCAAAGATGAAGTCAGGCAGGCACCTCAAGCTGGTCTTTAGTCTTGTCTCTTAGTCTGGAGAGTTGAAGAGCTTTCCATCTGTCCGGGTTCGGAGGGTGATACTTACAGATGAGGACCAAATGCGTTGTTTCAATGCATCACAGCAAAGAAGACTTACAAAACAGTGGTGGGAAGCCAGGATCGAACCATGTTTCTCTCCGGGGGCCTCCATATGTGAAGGCATCTGATGGTTGAGCCGTCAAGTCGACGGTGCCCGCTTTTCATGTCTTGTGGAGTAATTCTGATGATGCTGAGGACGTTTGGGTGGACATCCGATCTTGGGAAGGAACTTGAAGAGGCCATCCCTACTGGGACCAGATCGTAGCCTTTGTGAGGGTCTATGGAAGGCAACGATGTGTGGAAGCCTTTGATCCTAAATTTTCCTGAAGTTGTTTGAGGGAAGACCATGTAGTATAGTGGATCTGTTGGCACGGAAAACGCCACTTTGCGGGTTTTTAAGGTTTTAGACTTGATCTGCAAAGTACTTGGAGGCCTATTCAGTACTACTCGTGCAAAGACATTGTCCCATCGATACTGAAGGGGATATGCACCCGCGGTTATTATTGCATTTCGCTTCTGTCACATTTGTTTTTTGTACAATGTGAAGACGGTTAGCATCCCTCTTGTCTAGTGGTACTTCGCCCTTTACTCCAAACAGAGGCTGAGGATTTCATGCATATATATAAGTATATATATATATATATATAGATATATGTGTGTGTGTGTGTGTGTGTGTGTGTGTGTGTGTGTGCGGGGTTATCCTGATGTGTGTGTGTGTGTGCAGCGTGTGTGTGTGTGTGTGTGTGTGTGTGTGTATACAATATATAATTGGGCAAGCGCAATTATACAAGAATCACCGTGTGGTCAATGTCAAATAAAATTCAACCAAGCTGCTACCAAAACCATACATTACTTGGCAAAAAAAATTATTGTATTTGTATATGATTTAATTACAGTGACTTCCTATGACAAAAACCGTTGTATAACCAACATTTTACTCCTTTGTCATAATCAGTTTGTATCAAAATTTGTGTTTGATGCACATTTCTGTACAAAGGTATCATATTGGCATTTATTGTTAAATACATTATCTGTCTATCTCATAAGCCTTCTTTTAGATCTTTAAGATAAAAGTGAAGCGGTTAGTTTTACTTTTTTATTCTGCATTTGTAAATATTTATTTTGCTAATATAAAATGTGCAAAATAAACAATTTTCTGTTTTGTTTTATTGTCATCCAAAGAGAACTAATATACTGATTTAGTTACAACCTATCACCCCAGTTTGTATGTTTCTTCCTTCGTAAATGTATTCTTTGAATTATGTACCAAAAAAATTTACACAGGTTTGACATTCCCAACATGTAATGCGAAAAATAGTATCTTTCCTTCTTCACTTAAAGCTAACACCTATTGTTTTCTATGACCTCCAATATCTTTCTAGAATTATTTTGTCACACATACCCGATTAATTGATTTTTATTTGAAACATTTGTAACCTTACTTCTTTTTTTTCTTTTTGTTTCCTGAAAATTTCGTTCCAAGGTATTTTCCATTATTTGACAGAGTTCTTTCCCATCACCACAGCATTAGGTAACACTGGTTTACCATATCAGTGTTTCATAAATATTTATGTTTCCTTAGGAGCTCAAATTCCATTTGGTGTTGAATGCTTTGGGTATTCAGTTTCTTCGTTATTTCTGTTTTCTGATTTTTGTTTTAATTTTTCTACAAGAATTTTTGATAGCCACTCTACGCAGCCGAAGATCTAAGCTTTTGAACTGGACGTTGCAAGATGTTTCGAAATCACTGACATTCATAAAATTACCCGTCCTCTTTTGCAAATTTTACAATGGTAGAAATTGTGTTATGTTCCACTCATCTAAAATAAATTTTTACCATAAATTTTGATTGTTATAGAAATTACGGTTACACATCAACGTCTTTTTTTTGTTGTTTGAATCTAATATTTTTTCATTAAATTTCTAGTGTAGCTTCGAAAAACATCTTTCAAAACCATAATTTTACTGGGGACATCCAATTTTTAAAGTACAAAGAACCCATAATCCTATAACATTTCAACCTTGCGGGCATTCCCTTAATCAGTATTTGTTTCCTTGTTGCACTGTATGACTAGCTGGGTATTTACACCTCTTAACCATGTTAGTTTTAGCGAATTAATAAATGCTGCTATGTGTGGGATTTTTATTTACACGTTTTGTATATCATTGAGTTCGAATACTTTTCTTTTAACCTTTATCCCTATTTTGTCACATTACGAATTCGAAACACATTGTTTACAGCTGTTGAATTATATTGTCGGGTGGCGTTTCGCGAGCATGATCCAACAAGTAAGTTATTTTTGACAATATAACCGACTTAAGAATAGCTATTCTTCCATGGGATGTAGTTGTTCTTTTTATCCAGGTATTGAATAGATTTTAGTTTCTTGAACTTTTCTGTTAAGTTTAGTTCTGATACATTGCTTAGTTCATTTGTCAAACAAAGGCCAGGTATTTTTGAATTTTATGGGGTTCCCAATTTCATTTTGAGATTGGGTAAAAATCTAAATTCAGTATTACATTTACTTCCTATCCACACATTGCAAGTTCTTTTCATATTTAATTTCAATCTGATAAACATTCAAACTCTTGGAGTATTTCTAAACGCTGATTCATATGATTTTTTTATCTCCTTCTAGAAATACAAACTGTCGTCCGCAAATTGAGATATTTTACATTGTATGTCTGAATATGTTATGCCTTTTTGATTTCATTTTCTTTTATTCTTACATGCTTAGTTCTGCCACATAAAATAAACAAGTTAGGAGATATTGGATCTCTTTGCTTTTTTCTCCCCGAAAACCATGGACAGCTAGAAACAAACAAGACAGTGTGAAAGGAGCAAACTCAACCAAACATTATCAAGAATGATCAGGAAATGACCAAAGCAAGATATTCAATTGAGAAAATTTGAGCATCTGGTAACAACAGGAAAGTTGGAGGGAATAGTAGACACCAGGTGAGACCCGGGACGAAAATGTTGGACGAATTTGCGGAGTGGATGAAGACATTGTGCGGTGGGAGATGTACTTGGAGCGACCAAAATATACGATTTGTGTGGAGGGCCATGACCGCCATCGACATTCTCAAGGCTGATGATGATGCATGATGTTGGATGAGTGTAGGAGTTGTAGTTAGTTACTAGTCTAGTTGTGCTGTGTTGTAAGTAGTAATGGTGGTTGTGGTAGTTAGTAGTAGTTGTAATAGTAGTTCGAGTAGTAGTAGTTAGAAGCAGAAGTAGTAGTTGTAGTATTGACTAAGTTATAGTTGTAGTGCTAATTCAATAGTAGTGCTAATAATTGTAGTAGTAGTTGTTTGTTGTTGTAGTAGTTGTTGTAGTAGTAGACGGCGAGTAGCAGTTGTAGTAGTAGCGAGCACCAGCAGCACTAGTAGCAGTGCTAGATTAATAGTAGTAGTGCTGCTAATAGGCAATTGTAGTTTGCTATTTATTATAATAGTCGTAGTGTTGGTGGGTAGTAGGCAGTATGTTCGTGTAGTAGTAGTCAGCAGCGGCACAGTGCTAAGACAATGTAGCTGAGCTGTAGTAGTAGTAGTTTTGACATCAGTATAATAAAGTTGTGTTAAGAGTTATAGTAGTGCCGGATAATACTACTATACCATATACTATTACTTTACCTCTTATAATAATTATTAATCAGTTAAGCACTGTTGCCAGTAGTTTGTAGTGTAAGTATTGTTATATTTTGCACTATTGCAAGCAGTCGACTGATAATAATTTTAGTTTTAACAATGAAATTGGACAATTTGGTTTGTGTTATGGTGTGTTGGTGGTCATCGGTTGGAACTATAATATGATGATTTATTGTAGTCAGTGCTGTTGTCTGGTGTTGTAGTTATTGTAGAGTTAGTTATTGTAGTAGTTGTTGACTGGCTGTCAGTATCAAGTTTGGACTTGTTTGTTGTGTTATTCGCACAACTCCTAGAAATGCATACTTCCCTTTATTTCTTTGACTTGATTGACGCAACCTCCACCGTTTTGTCTTTTTGAGGCGTCTGTTTTTGAATTTAAGGTTCACGGGAACTGACTATTTTATTTCTATTCTAAGAGGTGAAAGAACGGGAATGTCACCCACTGTTACATCGTTTCACACAAACTTTCCAAAAAAACCTACTTTAATTCGTTAGGACTGCGTTGACCTTTCTTATCGCTTTTCAGATAGATTAGAAAGATCGAGCCTGGCAGGCCGGGGGGGGGGAGTAGAGGGGGGGGCGAGGAGCAGAGGCAAGATTGTTCGTGGCTGGATAAACTTTAGATCATGTTACAGGTGGCGATAGATTAACTAAACCACGTTTTTTTTGCTCAGAGGGAATCCGGGGGGGTTATTCCGGCGTGTCCGTGAATCGGGGTTTTAGATTAACGTGTATACATATGATGGTTTGACAACGGTTATGAAAGAGGATAGGTTATGATGGATTTTCGCATGTTTATACTTACATGCGTAACCGCATGCAAAAATTGCATAGATTGCTCGGGGTTAAACTGAAGGGTTATTGGCTGGTATCGGGTACCGACTATGTGGACAGTCGAGGGATTTATCGCCATTGCGAGAATAGTGGGTTGTTGTGTTATTCGCTTGTTGATGCTATTTGTATTTGTTGATTCGTTTTTGACTTGTTGATGGAGTGGTGGTGGGAATAGTGAGTAATTTATAGATAAGGGTGGTATATTTGTATGTGATGACTTTACGAAGCGGGAATTGATATGTGGTCCAGATTAATACTGGGCCGGTTAATTCAAAATGATTTATTTTGGGACTCAGTGGAAGGGATCCAGGGTGATGGGAGAGGGGTGAGAATATTGGCATGAGACCCCCATAGATTATTAGGAAGAGCTGGGAGGGAGTAAAGGATGGAGAGTTTAGGATGAAGTAATGAGGTAATCTAGCAGGATTGTAGGAGGGAGCAGCGGTATGGGAGAAAGACGGAAAGGTATACGAGATAATATGGGTCAGAGTAGATCTTTGAGATTTGAGTGAGTTAAGAGAAATCATGAGGGGTGCGGTGGGAAAGAAAGCGCGAGAAGGGGCAGGTTTTGGATATGTTAAGGGACAAGCTCACTTGTTTGCGAGTAATAAACGACGAATACAGCTTCATGGAATATAAATTGACGAATGAAAAATTAAGGTAGGGTGCTAATGTAAGCCACCCCACCTACACCCATAGGCACAATACACGAATCGAGTTTGCATCGTGCATTTAATCGTGCCAGACCCAGCTGAGATCAGTGCGACAGCAGGGAGCATTTAGACTTTGATAAGAGGTATACATGGATTAGGGCATTGAAGACTTTTACTTTTAGGCTGAATCAAGATGGGACTGCAAGGATTTTTTATTGAGTGGGAATTTAATTTTGAAGGTTGGAAAGAGGAGGATTTTGATTTAGAGGATGTCTTAATGGTTGCTGGAGAAAGGGGCAATCGAATTATTGTATATAGAACTTTCCTCTACACCTTAAACAAACATACAATTGACCATGAACCTACCTTCTGTATTTATATATAGTATTTATACTACCAATTATTATTTTGTCATTTTATCTGAGTGTCTGGCTTGACATGGTCAACCATGCTCATCAATGCACAACTGGACACCCTTCATTCTCTGGCCCACCTATCAATTCTTTTTACACCTGTCTCATATTGAAGGGAATATCTCTTTCATATCTATATCTGACTCCTTGTCGTTCACATAAACCTGACGATAACTGGTTACAGTCATTCAATGGCTTTCTACCTTATCAAGATTAGTTCCCTAATCTCCTCCCATTCATCACTGGGACATTAATTCAACACTTCTTTTCTAACTGGAACTGTACCAGATTCTTTTCAAAGTCTGACTATGGTTCACCCGATCAATAATGAATAAACCATTTTAGGACCACAATTGTACTGTAATATATTTACAGCCTTTCTCTTTATCTATATTCTATTGTCAATACTCCTTTGATTCAAAGTCGTACCTATATCCAGGCTGATCTCTCAACTCGTTGCCAAACATATACTCCTCTATATCTCCTTTCCAGTTCGGCCTACCGCCAGTGCCATAGCACTGAAACTGACCTAATACAACTTCTACAACATTATCCTCCTTGCAAACTGATACTGGCAAAGTCTCTCTCCTCACACTCACTTGATCTAGTTGCAGCTCTTCCGATACCATCGAACATGGTATTCTACTTCTCTAGACTTCATCATAATTTTGGAATCTCTGACATTGAATCTCTCCTTTTTCACTTCGTATTCTATCAAACAGAAAAACAAAAATGTTCTCATCAATGGCACTTACTCTCAAACCTGCAAACCTGACCTGTGGTTTGTTCACCCCCCCCCCCCACCACGTATTATGTATTGTTGTGGTGTGTAGGGGTGGAATTATATATAAATTAAAATTATATTTTGGTTTTTTTTGGGTAAACCACAATAGGTCGAGACCCCCCCCCCACACCTTCCCATTATACCCCCCTCCCCCCCCCCCCCCCCCCCCATCCCCCTCATACCCACTACCCCCCCCCCCTCCCCCGGATCCACCCCCCCACCCCCTCCCACACTCCCCCCCCTTCCCCCACCTCCCCTCCCCCCCCAAACCATACGATCCCTATCCACACAACCACTCCCCCCCCACCCATATACCAACCCTCTCCCTCCCCCCCCCCCCCCCCCCCCCCCACCTAGCTCCCCCCCCCCCCCCCCCCCCTCTCCCCCCGACACCCCCAACTTCAAGAAGTGGACTCACCTGATATATACAGCGCATGCCTGTGAATCGCACACACACTGTGTGTTACTCGGACATTATGAATCTGGATGACACACAATAGAATTCAGCTTATTGATGACAAGACAGAAGCTATCCTCATTGGGCACCCGTCAGAAACTTTCTCAGCTGCCTCTATTTCTCTTCCCATTATGTAATCACTCAGTCCCATATTTTCTGATCAGATAAAAACCTTGGTGTCTGCATTGACTATACCCTGTCCATGAACAACTTGTTCTCAAACTGCAGATCTTGCTACTATCATCTCTTCGTATAAAGGCATGATCCAGGGAGAGTATCTCTTGTTCGAACAACTGCAAAACTCGTTTCTCCTTCATAATGTATCGCATTGACTATTGCAATTCATCCTGTCTGGTATTCTGCCTCAACCAATAACATCCTACAGCGCATTTCAATACATCGACTGTACGCCTTGTATCAAAAAAGAAAAAAGATTGACCACATATTCATCTCCTGGCACAACTTCACTGGCTCCTCTGTACAAAGCGCATACAGTACAAACTATTGGAACACCAAGTGTGGCTACAATAGCATCAATAACGCTGACCCGCGATTACTGTCAAGCCTACTTGAGATCTATGTTTCCCACTCTCGTTCCCTCCGCTCTGCTCGATCCTTGACTTTTCGCTTTCCACGCACTAAGTCAATATCCTCATGGTCACGGAGCCTTCTCTGTTTTGGTCCACTCTCCTGGAACCAAAACTTCCTATTCAGTCCGTCAGCAACTACTTTGCCTCCTTCAAGTCCGCTCTCAAAACTCACCTTTTCCCCTCTGCATAAAATCCTAACCTCACTCAACCCCCCTCTGCAGCCTGTCTCGCTCGGAGGGGAATCACTTTGTTTTAATATATAATTGTATATGATGTGCTCTCTGTGGTTTTCCATTGGTTTTATTCTTGTTTTTATTGCTTTTATCTTTTCTCCCCATTTGTGGCCATGCATGTGTGTGTGTGTGTGTGTGTGTGTGTGTGTGTGTGTGTGTGTGTGTGTGTGTGTGTGTGTGTGTGTGTTGTGTGTGTGTGTTGCGTGCGTGCGTGCGTGTGTGCGTGTGTGTCTTTTCGGCGCTTGGATTTGATTTTGTCGAGATTTGCGCTATATAAATATTGTATTTTATTATGTATGCATGTGCGTACGTATGTATGTATGTATGTATGTATGTATACGCTTAGATTTATGTATGTATGTATGTATGCATGTATACGCTCAGCTTAGATTTATGTATGTAAGTATGTAAGCATGTATGTATGATGTATACGCTACATATGTATGTAGGTATGTATGCATGTATACGCTCAGCGCTTAGATTTGATTTTGTCAAGATTTTGCGCTAGATAATAAAATATATTATTATTATTATTTAATAATAATAATAATAATAATAAAAATTTATAATAATAAAAATAATAATAATGATGATGATAATATTAATAATAATGATAACAATAACAACAACAATTATAATAATCGTAATGACAACAAGAGCAACCAAAACAACAACAATGATAATAATAATAATAATAATAATAATAACAACAAACAACAGTATTTTTTAGGGGCGCCAAATATTGACAATCCAAATCAAGGCGTACTCATACACCAAACATAACGCATGCGATTCAACGCAGATTTACGTGACAACACGCCAAATAACATAACCCAACCACATAAACCATGGAAAGAGGAGCGGGCACAATTAAATGTCGGAAATGAGGTGGACTTTCAAATCTGGATTGAGGCAACAAGACATAGAGACAAATGGAAGTCCTGATCGCCAACGCCATGCGGAAAGGGGAACCTGATGATGATGATGATGATGTGATGCAAAATAATAATAATATAATAATGGAGTTACTTATAAGCGCAAGATCAGAAAACTCTGCTCCAAGCGCTTTAAATTCACCTATTCTTTACCACCACTATTCGCCACTTCTACATTAGCATTTATACATACATATCAATCAAGTCTACTATAATTACAATGACATCAACACAAACAAAAAACATGTCTATCAAATCTAACCAATAGTTGCCCATCGGACAGACAATAATAGATATTACATCACAGTTATCCAAAATACACAAACAACCACACCCACAATGCACTTATATAATACACGAATCATGCGCACAAACGCAACAGCCCAAACAATATTTTAAAGGACAGAAACTTTTTTCACATTTTTCTTTTACAGATGTGTTTTGAGGCCAGATTTGAATGAGGTGATTGTGTCTGAGTGCCTAAGGATTTTTGGGGATGTTGTTCCATGTTTGGGGTGCTTGATAGGAGAATTTCTCGTTGTCCGTATGTTTTTGTTCGAATGCGGGGGATGCGAAAGGAGTCGTGTGGGCATGCAGAAGAACGCAACTGACGGGATGGTGTGTTAGATGTCAAGAAGCGAGGATAGGTATTCTGGCGCAGTGTTCGAAACAATCGAAAAGGAAAGAGTAAGCAAGCTTGTAATCTATTCTGTCAGAGACAGGCAGCCAGTGCCAGAGTGCGGAGGAAAGGAGGTAGACATGGTCAAACTTAGAGGATTTAAAGATGAGACGTGCAGCGTTGTTCTGAATCTTTTGAAGTCTGTCTAAAAGGTTTTTTTGGGGATGCCAGCTAAGAGAGAGTTGCAGTAATCATCCTTGAAAGAACAAATGCACAAATTAGCGTTTTGGTTGCATCACAGACAGGTAATGACGGAAAGAGCTGATTCTACGTAAAATCTAGATACGCTACCCTACAGATGTTTGAGATGTGTTGTGGAAGGTCAGACTCTGATCAAGGTACACACGAATGCGGAACAGTGGGAGAGAAAGGAATGTCAACGTCATTTATCAGAAGAGACTTCGGAAGAGAAGGATCATGGAGAAATTTAGTGGGACAGGCGAGTTAGAAGTTCAGTCTTGTCGTCTATTCAGTTGTAGTTTGTTGTGCGTCATCCAGGACTTCAGATCCGAGATACAGTCCTGCGTGCGTGTCACCAAGCCATCGAGTTCAAATGAGTTTAAAACTGATCGTAATTTCTTATCATCGTAGAAGAAAACAACATATCTGTCGGAAATTTGATGTATATACCCTTCAGAATGGAATATACTCTTGTATCTTATATCTGTATACCTCAGCATCAAAGATGTATGGTGAAGATATTGAAAATCATGATTTTTGCCCAATGGCTTAATTAGCAACATGAAAAACCCTGCATGCAAACCCACTGAAGACGGCAACTGCAGACTATGTAAGAACATACCGCCTGCACAACGTGGACACATCCCAGAAAATCGGAAAGTGCGCTTATTTTAGCTTCTTTTTGAAAGCAAGAAATGTTTAATAAAGTTTTGCTTATTTTAGCTTCTTTTTGGGAAAACAGAAATGTTTAATAAAGTTTTGCTTATTTTAGCTTCTTTTTGAAAGCAGAAATGTTTAATAAAGTTTTGCTTATTTTAGCTTCTTTTTGAAAGCAGAAATGTTTAATAAAGTTTTGCTTATTTTAGCTTCTTTTTGAAAGCAGAAATGTTTGGTAAAGTTTTGCTTATTTTAGCTTCTTTTTGAAAGCAGAAATGTTTAGTAAAGTTTTGCTTATTTTAGCTTCTTTTTGAAAGCAGAAATGTTTAATAAAGTTTTGCTTATTTTAGCTTCTTTTTGAAAGCAGAAATGTTTAGTAAAGTACTACTTATTTTAACTTCTTTTTGAAAGCAGAAATGTTTGGTAAAGTACTGCTTATTTTAGCTTCCTTTTGAAAGCAGAAATGTTTAGTAAAGTTTTGCTTATTTTAGCTTCTTTTTGAAAGCAGAAATGTTTAATAAAGTTTTGCTTATTTTAGCTTCTTTTTGAAAGCAGAAATGTTTAATAAAGTTTTGCTTATTTTAGCTTCTTTTTGAAAGCAGAAATGTTTAAAAAAGTTTTGCTTATTTTAGCTTCTTTTTGAAAGCAGAAATGTTTGGTAAAGTTTTGCTTATTTTAGCTTCTTTTTGAAAGCAGAAATGTTTAGTAAAGTTTTGCTTATTTTAGCTTCTTTTTGAAAGCAGAAATGTTTAATAAAGTTTTGCTTATTTTAGCTTCTTTTTGAAAGCAGAAATGTTTAGTAAAGTACTACTTATTTTAACTTCTTTTTGAAAGCAGAAATGTTTGGTAAAGTACTGCTTATTTTAGCTTCCTTTTGAAAGCAGAAATGTTTGGTAAAGTACTACTTATTTTAACTTCTTTTTGAAAGCAGAAATGTTTGGTAAAGTTTTGCTTATTTTAGCTTCCTTTTGAAAGCAGAAATGTTTAATAAAGTTTTGCTTATTTTAGCTTCCTTTTGAAAGCAGAAATGTTTGGTAAAGTACTACTTATTTTAACTTCTTTTTGAAAGCAGAAATGATTAATAAAGTTTTGCTTATTTTAACTTCTTTTTGAAAGCAGAAATGTTTAATAAAGTTTTGCTTATTTTAGCTTCCTTTTGAAAGCAGAAATGTTTGGTAAAGTACTACTTATTTTAACTTCTTTTTGAAAGCAGAAATGATTAATAAAGTTTTGCTTATTTTAGCTTCTTTTTGAAAGCAGAAATGTTTGGTAAAGTACTACTTATTTTAGCTTCCTTTTGAAAGCAGAAATGTTTAATAAAGTTTTTGCTTATTTTAGCTTCTTTTTGAAAGCAGAAATGTTTGGTAA
>JAPXFY010002308.1:17500-28159 GCA_030674185.1 Monoplex corrugatus
CTGCAATACAATACAATACAATACAATACTCCTTTATACATCCACACAGGAAAAATTTAAATGTACATACATTGGACTCGCACCACACGTAGATTATTCTCACATCTACTCAAAATCACAATCACAACTCGATGACAGAACATATAAAAATAAACAAGCCTCAATATTTCAAAGCAACCACAAAGTAAAGCAGCCAATAATCTTGGCATAATTTTTTTTGTCATAACTCTGCACATGATATGCTCCTAACCCCCAACCCCCAATTCTGTCTCCCCACCTTTCCCATTTTCCATGCACACACACACACACACACACACACACACACACACACACACACACATACACACACACACACACACACACACGCACGTACAGCAGAAACACACCATTATGAAATCACAAAATGACAGGCGCAGTAATCAAGCAGGTAAATGTCAGACTTCTAATAAGAACGCCTGGTGAAAAAGGGTGGAGAAGTTGTTCAGTTCTCTAGTCAGCATGTGTGCAGACCTACCAGTGTCAAACTCCTTTGTGTGCATGCTCATGCAGAAAATCATATATGCACGATAAAGATCTTGTAAGTCATGTCTTGTGCGTTTGGTGGTTTAGGGAAATATCACAGACACATCTCAGGTAGACACAAACCCATACCTGTACTTCAGTCTGAGACAAAATGTTGACAACGTCTGGCTGAGGTTTACCAACATCAAGCAGTACAGCCAATCATGTGTGATTGTAAACAAGACACTTAAACAGTAGAGCCAGTGTTTCTGGCAAAGGCTCAGCATCTCTGCCAGGTCGTGTGGTCTGTCTTCCAATATGACCATCGACTCTGACCGTGTGTAGGCTACTCAATTTAGTTATCTTAATTTATAAACAGTTCCAATTCTTCCTTGCCAGCATTGAATAAAAGTACAGGAAGTATATATCTATAACCAAAATTTTGAGGCATGATGTATTGACACAGATGAAGCATGCGGCACAGTGCACACACACACACACACATACACACGCGCACGCACGCACGCACGCACGCACGCACATATACAACATTCGGGTTCATTTCCTGATGTCATCATATTGAAGCAACCAAGTTGCTGGGGAATATAAAAAGTAATTGTTATTTTCCTTTAAATATCCGAGCGTAACAACTTAGTTCGTCGTCACATTGGTAGTTTCAATGAAAAACAAACAGCTCATACGAGTATGTTTATGATGTCACACGTCGTAAAGTACAGGAAAGGCTTTGGTTACATCCCTTGCTTCAGGGGGAAGGGGGAGGGGGGACGTCGGGGGACGTCGGGGGACGTAGATCTATTTCACGTGTAATCTAAACCCGAATAGTTTGCACGTACGGGACATGTACGTATCGCGATACGTGTTGGGAGCTACGTAACGTGAAATCTAAAGGTCTCTAATAACGAACATATCCCACACACACACACACACACACACACACACACACACACACACACACACACACACACACACACACACACACACACACACACACACACACACACACACACACGCATGCACATACGCACATACGTACAAACATATAGGAAAACAGACACGCACACATATGCGCACACACACACGCACACACACACAGATCCCGTCTCCCACCCCCACCCCCCTCACTTCAGTCCCCACTGTCATTCACCCCCCCCCCCCCCCACACACACACACACTTACCTAACATCTCTCTCCATGTTTCAGTGCTGTGGTGGTGCGGACGCCAGAAACCAGACAAGGCTGTGAACGAGCCAGCTGTACGTCAGATAAGGACACAGATAACCAACGTGGGCATGGGACGCCTACTTCGGCACAACAACGCCGTACAATAGGACAGAGTCCATTGAACGTCCAGCTCTTCAAGACCCTTTTATTTCCAGGCATGCACTGTCTCTTATCTGTGAGTGAAGTTCTAGAGGCACAGGGCCTACTTCTTTCATACTCGCAGTGCCATGAGTGAACGATTACCGCGGCTCGTCAAGATCGACTGACACAAATAGTAGTATAAGGTACAAAACCCATTCAATAGATAGAACCTCAGGACTTGGCCAGCTCACGGGTCTGTGTACAGGGTTATTAAATCTTGTGCCATGATCATTCTGGATCTTTCTCCATCACATTGCAAACAGTGGCGTCAGTGCCTGTGCTATTCATTCCGAGCTCGGAAACGTATTCTTGAGAAACTGAAACTGAACTGAATATAGCCAGTGTTCGTATACTTTCACAAACTTGATTGTGCTTGCAGTGAAAGAAATTGTCAGGCCGTTCTTAGCAGTGGCTGTGTGACTGCCGGGTGCTAAACTGTTTGCGCAGAGGATTTAGGGTACTGTAGATTTAGCCTGAAGACTTTTTTTTTTGGGGGGGGGGGGGTCATTTTCTTTTTTTTTTTTTTTTCCCCGGAAAGGGCTATTAATCCGAGAAAAGCGTGTTTGACAATCTATGCAATGCGCTTGTGTGCGAGCCGTGAACAGCTTCGTTGCCTATGCAGCGCACCTATATCAGAGCTGAGATTTGTTTGTTTGTTTGTTTGTTTGCTTGCTTGCTTGCGTGCTTGTCTGTCGGCTTGCTTGGTTTTCTCTAGACACAATATTCAGACCACCTTGGTGTGGAACTGGGACTACGCCAGTGTGTTGGGCTTTAAGATGTTAATCTACAAAGCATACTCACTCTGGGTCCTTCCGTCTTGTGCCATCTGTATTATCGTATTATGGCTTGGAATCAGCTGAACGCAGTAACATCAGCACATACACAAAACCTGGATCTCTTTGATTGTCTTTGGCTTTATCTCAGTATTAATGGATCTCTTTGATTGTCTTTGGCTTTATCTCAGTATTAATGGATGTCTTTAATTGTCTTTGGCTTTATCTCAGTATTAATGGATGTCTTTGATTGTTTTTGGCTTTATCTCAGTATTAATGGATCTCTTTAATCGTCTTTGGCTTTATCTCAGTATTAATGGATCTCTTTGATCGTCTTTGGCTTTATCTCAATATTAATGGATCTCTATGGTCGTCTTTGGCTTTATCTCAGTATTAATGGATCTCTTTGATCGTCTTTGGCTTTATCTCAATATTAATGGATCTCTTTAATCGTCTTTGGCTTTATCTCAGTATTAATGGATGTCTTTAATCGTCTTTGGCTTTATCTCAGTATTAATGGATCTCTTTAATCGTCTTTGGCTTTATCTCAGTATCAATGGATCTCTTTAATCGTGTTTGGCTTTATCTCAGTATTAATGGATGTCTTTGATTGTCTTTGGCTTTATCTCAGTATTAATGGATCTCTTTAATCGTCTTTGGCTTTATCTCAGTGTTAATGGATCTCTTTAATCGTCTTTGGCTTTATCTCAGTATTAATGGATCTCTTTGATCGTATTTGGCTTTATCTCAGTATTAATGGATCTCTTTAATCGTCTTTGGCTTTATCTCAGTATCAATGGATCTCTTTAATCGTGTTTGGCTTTATCTCAGTATTAATGGATGTCTTTGATTGTCTTTGGCTTTATCTCAGTATTAATGGATCTCTTTAATCGTCTTTGGCTTTATCTCAGTATTAATGGATGTCTTTAATCGTCTTTGGCTTTATCTCAGTATTAATGGATCTCTTTGATCGTGTTTGGCTTTATCTCAGTATCAATGGATCTCTTTAATCGTGTTTGGCTTTATCTCAGTATTAATGGATGTCTTTGATTGTCTTTGTCTTTATCTCAGTATTAATGGATCTCTTTAATCGTCTTTGGCTTTATCTCAGTATTAATGGATCTCTTTGATCGTCTTTGGCTTTATCTCAGTATTAATGGATCTCTTTAAGCGCCATTGGCTTTATCTCAGTATCAATGGATCTCTTTGATCGTCTTTGGCTTTATCTCAGTATTAATGGATCTCTTTGATTGTCTTTGGCTTTATCTCAGTATTAATGGATCTCTTTGATCGTCTTTGGCTTTATCTCAGTATTAATGGATCTCTTTGATCGTCTTTGGCTTTATCTCAGTATTAATGGATCTCTTTAATCGTCTTTGGCTTTATCTCAGTATTAATGGATGTCTTTAATCGTCTTTGGTTTTATCTCAGTATTAATGGATCTCTTTAATCGTCCTTGGCTTTATCTCAGTATCAATGGATCTCTTTAATCGTGTTTGGCTTTATCTCAGTATTAATGGATGTCTTTGATTGTCTTTGGCTTTATCTCAGTATCAATGGATCTCTTTAATCGTCTTTGGCTTTATCTCAGTATTAATGGATCTCTTTAATCGTCCTTGGCTTTATCTCAGTATTAATGGATCTCTTTAATTGTCTTTAGCTTTATCTCAATATCAATGGATCTCTTTAATCGTCTTTGGCTTTATCTCAGTATTAATGGATCTCTTTGATCGTCTTTGGCTTTATCTCAGTATTAATGGATCTCTTTAATTACCTTTGGCTTTATCTCAGTATCAATGGATCTCTTTAATCGTCTTTGGCTTTATCTCAGTATTAATGGATCTCTTTAATCGTTCTTGGCTTTATCTCAGTATTAATGTCAACTCCAATTCTTCTTCTTCTTTCAGTCGCTTCCTGCATGGTCAAGTTACAACTAGCCACGAACGTGACAGGTTTTTCTCCAGTTCCTGCCAGATACCATGGCGATGGAGTCTTCTGGTCAAGGACATGTCTTCCTCCGGAGTCCCCTGGTTTCACAAGATCAACGGGAGGGTCTTCCGGTAATTGATGATAGATCCTGTTGAGGTGAAGAACCCGGCGCTGGTCCACCCTCAAGGGACCTCAAGGGACCAGCTCAATAGTCGTCTGGTTTCGATGACCGTGTAGAAACTAGGATTAATTTGCATGGTACAATGGTTTGTTAGATGACGTCTGCAGACCTAGTACCTGTGTAGTTTTATTAGGAGGCACCATCATGTTTTACCTGATGGAATAACTGGAATCAGTACCAAACTTACTTGACCAACAACGCAGGTGTCTGTATCTCTCAAGAAATGCGGAGTAAAGTCCTGTCACGCAGTTTCAATCCAGCAGGGAATTCCATACCGTAATCACTATTATCGACACTTCTATGGAACATCATAGCATTCTGAAAAAAAACTTTCAGGCTCTGTGGCCTTTCACACTCTGATCTCACGGTTATTTCACGTTCTGGTTTGGTGGGCCATTTCCATACCTGAGGTCACTTTACATCAGGTTCTTTGATGTCCATGGCTCGTGGACTTTGCTGTGTCAACGTGGGCTGGCTGCTTCTTTTGATAGAGCCGTGGACTCAGGATGTGATACCCCAGCCTGCAACATAAAGACAGAACAGTTCCCCGCTCATCTTAATGTTTCCATCATTCCGATGGTGTCAGCTTAGCGTTTCAAACGGCTCTCTGTCCTCCTCCCCATTCAAGACCCTGCCTACGTATACGTTTTGTGCAGGCTCAAGGAGTCTGTCAGGTATTTGTTGACAAACTTGGGTGGAGCGCAAATGGAATTATAAGAGTGTGAAAGATCCTTCTTCAACAAACTCCAAACTATTGCAGAATTTCTCATGGACGGACATGCTGGCAGTGGCCAGGAGCATGTTATGAAGGAAGCGTAGCGTCTCACAGCAGTCTCAATCCATATTACTGTCATCAGCGCGCAGAGCATAACGTACGTGGCTGAATTAAAAACAAGTGTGACTGCCCGCGTTCAAGCAAACAGGAACCAGAAGAAAAAAAAACACGAAAAAAGAATAAAAACGCCTGTTTTATACAACCAGACAAGACAAGACGAGACAAGACAAGACAAGACGAGACAAGACGAGACAAGACAAGACATGACAGACATTGATATGACCTCTCCAGCGGCAAAGTCTACTGTGGTGGGTGACCCCAAAACCACTCATACGGACATTGTAGCACTGAGATTTCGACCAAAGGGACTTGGGTTAGGTAATGTTTTGAAGACCTGAAATAAGCATCGAGGGAGCTATGCCATGGAGCGGCATGAAACATAAGGCAAAAAACCACTTCACAAGACTGACTGCTGGCTGACTCTGTTACCCTGTATTGGAAAATATAACAGCGTCTCACAAGAATTCGGTGATGTTTTTGTTGTGATTGTTGTTGCTGCCATTCTTGTTGTCGTTGCTTTTTAAGTTAGTCAATAAATTATTTGTCATCAGTTCGCTTGTTAGGTTTTTAGAAGCTTTAGTGGTTTGTTTTATTTAGTTTCTGTATAACATACACCGCGAGTGGGTTTAATTTTTTGTTAATGTTTACCTATTTATTTTCAGTGCCAGACGGAAAAACTTTATTTCACTGCTGTTAACAAGAAATCCTGCAGATGATAACGCCTATACGGGTTTTTCTCTTAATTCTTGAATTAACAAGCTTTTTTTCACTTTAAGATAACAAAAGGACAAAAATCTCACCATTTTCAACCAGATAATCAGACGGACATTGCTCGACACACATCAACAAATAACAGAACTCTTTAAAAAAAACCATCACCATGAAACTCCATCAACGCTACGTCATTCTGATGGTCTTCTTCGTCTTCGCTGTGGTGTCGGTCAATCTGTTTTTGTCCCTGACCAACAGACAGAATCTGTTCAGTGCCGTCCAGAGACTGCCCAGCGTTTTGAAAAGACAGTTCGGCGCTGCCTCGCCGCAGCTACCACGTCCTCAGAACAATAAGTTCGTCAGGCAGCTCACGGCTGAAGAGTTTCGAGAAAATCCGGCCTATAAAACAGGTGAGGTTTATTGAAGCCAGAAACCCGCGTAGGTAGATTAAGAACACAGGACGTAGAATAAGAACTTACAACTTACGATAAGAACGTAGGACGTAGAATAAGAACTTACAACTTACAATAAGAACGTAGGACGTAGAATAAAAACTTACAACTTATAACAAGAACGTAGAACATAGAATAAGAACTTACAACTTACAATAAGAACGTAGAACGTAGAATAAGAACTTACAATTTACAATAAAAACGTAGGACGTAGAATAAGAACTTACGACTTACAATAAGAACGTAGGACGTAGAATAAGAACTTACAACTTACAATAAGAACTTACAACGTACAATAAGAACATAGGACGTAGAATAAGAACTTACAACTTACAATAAGAACGTAGGACGTAGAATAAGAACTTACAACTTACAATAAGAACGTAGGACGTAGAATAAGAACTTACAACTTATAATAAGAACGTAGGACGTAGAATAAGAACTTACAACTTACAATAAAAACGTAGGACGTAGAATAAGAACTTACGACTTACAATAAGAACGTAGGACGTAGAATAAGAACTTATAACTTACAATAAGAACTTACAACGTACAATAAGAACATAGGACGTAGAATAAGAACTTACAACTTACAATAAGAACGTAGGACGTAGAATAAGAACTTACAACTTACAATAAGAACGTAGGACGTAGAATAAGAACTTACAACTTACAATAAGAACGTAGGACATAGTATAAGAACTTACAACTTACAATAAGAACGTAGGACGTAGAATAAGAACTTACAACTTACAATAAGAACGTAGGACGTAGAATAAGAACTTACAACTTACAATAAGAACGTAGGACATAGAATAAGAACTTACAACTTACAATAAGAACGTAGGACGTAGAATAAGAACTTACAACTTACAATAAGAACGTAGAATAAGAACTTACAACTTACAATAAGAACGTAGGACGTAGAATAAGAACTTACAACTTACAATAAGAACGTAGGACATAGAATAAGAACTTACAATAAGAACGTAGGACGTAGAATAAGAACTTACAACTTACAATAAGAACGTAGAACGTTGAATAAGAACTTACAACTTACAATAAGAACCTAGGACGTAGAATAAGAACTTACAACTTACAATAAGAACGTAGGACGTAGAATAAGAACTTACAACTTACAATAAGAACGTAGGACATAGAATAAGAACTTACAACTTACAATGAGAACGTAGGACGTAGAATAAGAACTTACAACTTACAATAAGAACGTAGAATAAGAACTTACAACTTACAATAAGAACGTAGGACGTAGAATAAGAACTTACAACTTACAATAAGAACGTAGGACATAGAATAAGAACTTACAACTTACAATAAGAACGTAGGACGTAGAATAAGAACTTACAACTTACAATAAGAACGTAGAACGTTGAATAAGAACTTACAACTTACAATAAGAACCTAGGACGTAGAATAAGAACTTACAACTTACAATAAGAACGTAGGACGTAGAATAAGAACTTACAACTTACAATAAGAACGTAGGACGTAGAATAAGAACTTACAACTTATAACAAGAACGTAGGACGTAGAATAAGAACTTACAACTTACAATAAGAACGTAGAACGTAGAATAAGAACTTACAACTTACAATAAAAACGTAGGACGTAGAATAAGAACTTACGACTTACAATAAGAACGTAGGACGTAGAATAAGAACTTACAACTCACAATAAGAACGTAGGACGTAGAATACGAACTTACAACTCACAATAAGAACGTAGGACGTAGAATAAGAACTTACGACTTATAATAAGAACGTAGGACGTAGAATAAGAACTTACGACTTATAATAAGAACGTAGGACGTAGAATAAGAACTTACGACTTATAATAAGAACATAGAATAAAGAACGTAAAATGCACAACGACAACGTGGAAAAGAGGATAACGTAGAACAACGCAGAACGTAGAATAGGAACGTAGAATAGAAAGCAGAACGTACAAAGAGAACGTGAAATAAGTACGTAGAACATAGACTAGGTATGCAGAACATAGACTAAGAATGTAGAACATAGACTAAGAATGTAGAAAATAGATTAAGAACGTAGAACATAGACTACGTACGTAGAACATAGACTAAGTACGTAGAACATAGACTAAGTACATAGACTAATTACGTAGAACATAGACTAAGTACATAGACTAAGAACGTAGAACATAGACTACGTACGTAGAACATAGACTAAGTACATAGAACATAGACTAAGTACATAGACTAAGTACGTAGAACATAGACTAAGTACGTAGAACATAGACTAAGTACATAGAACATAGACTAAGTACATAGACTAAGTACGTAGAACATAGACTAAGTACGTAGAACTAATACTAGACTAATAGTAAACATAGACTAAGTACGATAGAAAACAATATAGACTAAGTAACGTAGAACATAGACTAAGTACATAGACTAAGACGTAGAACATAGACTAAGTACGTAGAACATAGACTAAGTACATAGACTAAGAACGTAGAACATAGACTAAGTACATAGACTAAGAACGTAGAACATAGACTAAGTACATAGACTAAGAACGTAGAACATAGACTAAGTACATAGACTAAGAACGTAGAAGACACTATAGACTACGTACGTAGAACATAGACTAAGAACGTAGAACATAGACTACGACGTAGAACATAGACTAAGTACATAGAACATAGACTAAGTACATAGACTAAGTACGTAGAACATAGACTAAGAACGTAGAACATAGACTACGTACATAGAACATAGACTAAGTACATAGACTAAGTACGTAGAAACATAGACTAAGAACGTAGAAAGACATAGACTAAGTACATAGACTAAGATAACAGATACATAGACTAAGTAACATAGACTAAGAACGTAGAACATAGACTAACGTACATAGAACATAGACTAAAGTACATAGACTAAGAACGTAGAACATAGACTAAGAACGTAGAACATAGACTAAGTACGTAGAACATAGATAAGAAAGAAAAACATAGACTAAGAAAGTAGAACATAGACTAAGAACGAAAACATAGACCCAAATACGAGAAAAAATTTGATTTAAAAACGAGAACATAGACTAAGAACCCCAGAACATAGACAAAAAAAAACAAAAAGACTAAGAAAGAGAACATAGACTAAGAACGAG
Organism: Monoplex corrugatus; assembly: GCA_030674185.1. Classification (NCBI taxonomy): domain Eukaryota; kingdom Metazoa; phylum Mollusca; class Gastropoda; order Littorinimorpha; family Ranellidae; genus Monoplex; species Monoplex corrugatus. The sequence continues at coordinate 27,418 of JAPXFY010002308.1, forward strand.
AACATAGACTAAAACGAGAACCCCAAGGGCTGAACGAAAAAACATAACTAAGAACCCCAAGACAAGAACCCCCAAACCCTAGGACTGAACCCAAACTGGGCCCCCGAACCCCGAACCCAAAAACTAAGAACCACGCCCCCCGAAACCCAAACCCTAGACTAAGAACCCCAAAAACCAAATAAAAACTAAGAACCCTAGACTCCCAACGAAAAACATAGACTAAGCCTTTGAACCCTAGACAAAAAACCAAAAAAGACTAAGAACCCAGAACATAGACAAAGAAAGAAAAAACAAAGACTAAGAAAAGAAAAACTGACCAAGTACAAAACATAGACTTTTTAAAAACGGAAAAAAAACATAGACAAGAAGCAGAACATAGACTAAAAAACGAAACAAAGACTAAGAAGTAGAACCTAGATTTAAAAACGAGAAAAAAGACTAAAACGCAAAAACATAGACTAAGAAAGAGAACATAGACTAAAAAACAAGACTAAGAAAGCAGAACATAGACTAAGAACCCAAACCTAGAAATAAAAACATAGACTAAGAAAGAGAACATAGACTAAGAAAAAGAACATAAAACTAAGAAAAAATAAGAAACAAAAACATAACAAAAAAAGAGAACATAGACTAAAAAACAAGACTAAAAAACGAAACATAGACTAAGAAAAAGAACATAGACCCAAGAAAATAGAAAAAAACGTAGAAAAAGAACCTTAAGGAAGAGAACCTAGAATAAGAA
>JAPXFY010002309.1:0-7500 GCA_030674185.1 Monoplex corrugatus
AAGAATTTTGTTACACGACTCATCAAACTGATTGCACGATGGAGTTCGCATTTTATAGCCCCTATCTTCTTTGGAAGTGCAATGAAAATTGATTTTGACAGATCTGTGGGGATTTTTCCAGTGTCATAGATTTCATTTTGGAGGATTGTCATTTTTCCAGAATCAAATGCCTCCAGGGCTTCAATCATTTCTGCAGTAATGTTGTCTGGTCATGGGGCTTTTCCTGGTTTCATCTTTTTCAATGCTGCTCTAACTTCATCTTTCATTATGGGTGGTCCTTCAAATTTTTTTCTTATAATGTGTTCTGCGTTTTTGTCATCTTCAAAAATATCTTTAATATATTCTCCCCATCTGTCTAACAGTTTGTCTTTTTCCATGATAAGCGTGCCATCTTTCGATTTTAAGCAAGCAGTTGATATGCATGTCTTTTTCCTGTGGACAATTTCTTCACTCACTAGCCAACACACTAAACGCATCACATCAATCAATACACACACACACACACCACACACACACACACACACACACACACACACACACACACACACACACACACACACACACACCACACACACACACACACACACACACAACATGTATATATATATATAGAGAGAGAGAGATGAAGCAGCATGTGAAGAAAAAGACAAGAAGCCGACGTAAAATTTTCCCAAATTTTCGGCGGTACACCCGCCTTCCTCAAGGGGACTTTATTCACTGACTACGTTGTGCTAAAACACATAGACTGTAAAAACGAGATCTATTCACCAAATCTAGAATTCATAAAGAGTTATTCATCAGATACAAAGCGTGCAAAGCACTGTCCCAGCCCAAACATTCGCTACTGTTCATGTTTACCCACATGCACGTGCGCATATACCCCAGCTCCCCCCCCCCCCTATTTTTCCATGCATCCTAAAACACAAACCGTTTCTGTGTATATATATATATATATATATATATATATATATATAGAGAGAGAGAGAGAGAGAGAGAGAGAGAGAGAGAAAGACAGAAAGAGAGAGAGAAAGAGAAAGAGAGAAACATAGAGGGAGAGAAAAAGAGAGAGCGAGAAAGAGAGAGAGAAAGAGAGAGAGAGAGAAAGAGAGAGAGAGAGAGAGACAGAGACAGAGAGACAGAGAGAGAGAGAGAGAGAGAGAGAGACAGACAGAGAGACAGACAGAGAGACAGAGAGACTACACAATGCAAGAAATAATCGTAATCTTACAAGATCAAGATTTGACATATTCAAACTAAGCATCTCCTTCTCTTGAAATATCTCTAGAATGCAGTATCCACCATCATCACAGTATGTGCATCAGTAGCCAGCTTAATTAAAATGAAAGCCACATAAAAATAATTTTCCCTGATAGGGCTCACCTACACCTGATGTTTTTGAAACAGAATTCAGGTTTTTTGGTAATAGCTTGTTTTTAAGTGTCTTAGGTAGAAAAATGTCTATGTTTACACAAACAATCAATCTTTTTTTTGATATAAGCAGCAATATTTTTTTATATTTCACAATTATATGAGGTAGGTCTGAATGCCAGAGACGCCATTTTTTTCTCCAACTTTCGTTTTTCGGTCCGACAATAACAACCCAATATTACAAACATAATAATAACTTCTCCTGGTTCAAGGGAAGTAACTTGTGTTCTCTACACTTACCACGACTTCCTGTTTTGATGCTATGGGGACATCAACATAGTAAAATTTGAGTATGTCGGCCATGTGCAAAAGCGCATGGGCACCCGCCTGCACAATTTGCTTGAAGAACAGTATGAAGGGGAGAACCTTAGCAGATGGCAAGATAACTGGGGGAAAGGGAAGCTGACTAATGAACAAATTGGAAAATTGCAACAATACTATGGCAATGCAATTAGGGAAAATAAAGGAGATCTTGTGAAGATGAGAGAAGCTGTGTGGGCAGTGTATTTTCATAAGTGCTCTTCTGACGCCAATCCAGTTCATAACTTCTGTGACAGCTGGCATCCATACCAGAAAGCAAAGCAAGCCAATGAACTCCACAAGTACAAGCACACAGGTAACCTGCTAATTTCAATTCAAGGACTTGGCCAGTACAGAATTGCTGCCCAGGTGCCTGGATGGTTACACTCATGATATTAATGAAAGTGTGAACAATTTTATATGGTAATATTGCCCCCAAACCAGATTTCATGGTCTCACAGTGGTCAGGACAGCTGTGGCCATTGCTGTGTGTATTTACAATGATGGAGCAAGCACAATCAAAGACATACTGGATGCCTTGGAGATTTCTGCTGGAAGCTTTACTGCAGAATTTCTCATACAAGGACACTTCGCGTGTTATGTTTGCTCAGCGCCAGGCACGGATGTCCTCCAAGGAGTACAAAAGAGCTGAAAGACTGAGAAGACTTGGCAGAAAAGAAGAATTGGCTGCATTAGAAGGATTACCTTACATGGCAGGGGGTTATGAGACAAACTGGGGCCAGCCACTTGTGAGTACATTTTGTCATGTACTGATTGTCTTGTTCTGTCAGCGCAGATTTTTACGCTTGTTTTTTTTTGTCAAAAAAATGTGTGTTCCGATTTCTGTGGAAACCATAACTTTTTTTGTTTTTCAAGATAGTGACTTCAAGATTTGTGTGTAATTTAGTTAAACAAAGGTCTAGTTTGTAAACCCAAAAATATGTATTTCTGAAACTTGCTTTTCAATTACCTGGTAGTGGACTATTTTTTTAAATTTAGCAGCACAGTAGTCAAATCATAATAAAATGAAAAACAACGAGCTTACAAATATTGTTTTAGGTTTGCAAGCTTGATTTAAGACTTGTCTGAAGATCTGTAAACTATTAGATGGCTCTATTGGTTGTGTGTGAAAATATTTTTTCCATCGTTCCGCTACCGTTTGGCGGGTGGAATTTCATTTATTTTTTTAATGAATTATTTTTTGTGCCTCATATAAGACCTTTTTCCCTTAAGGCAACATATCATACAAAAGTACAACTATTAAACGTTATCATGGCCAAGTTTGAAGAAAATCCATTGGTAAGTTCATGTTGTAGTAGCAGACACAAAAATGAACCCTCGCAGAGGTGTAACATAAGCAGTCATTCCAGTTAAAATCATTTTCCTACACACTTTTTGCTGTTGAAAGCGTTTTACTACACCATTAATGCCAATCCTGAACGATCACCTCTGTATTGAAATGCTAAATACGTTTCCTGTCTGCTTGTCTGTCTGTTGCCGTTTGTCTGTCTCTCCCTCACATGTCTTTTTTTTCCTTCTGATTTCTCTTTTCCTTTCTGACAATTCTCCAAAACTAAAATCTCCATGAATCATCGTTTTCACATTTTCTAAGAAGTTTCTGTTCAGAGACACGCTTGTCTTTTTACAACGATATTTATATGAACATATTTGTGTCAAGTGAATATGCTACCAACAGTTTCATCATAATTACCTCTTCCCCTGTAGTGTGTGTGTGTGTGTGTGTGTGTGTGTGTGTGTGTGTGTGTGTGTGTGTGTGTGTGTGTGTGTGTGTGTGTGTGTGTGTGTGTGTGTGTGTGTGTGTGTGATTTTTTGTCTGTTTATTTTGTTTCGTTCTTTGTGCTGTTGCTTGTGTTTTTTATTTCTTTGTAATGTTTTCATAATCATTTTTGTTATCTTTTTAACTTTTAATCAATTCATTTCCCTTTCATGTATGGCATGTTTATGTTGTAAATACAAACATAGGAAGGACTGGCTTCAGAATACGCCCACTGTGACTTAATACTACTAATCCTGAAACATAAAATGTTTTCAAGTTGCACGCTTCATCGTGATCAAGGGAATCAAAGCTCGATACTTTATTTTAAGAGTCCAAGTAGAATTTTAAGAAACAGATTGCTTATAGTGATTTGAGACAACAACAAAAAAAACCCTCAACAGTTATTAATGTCACAATCATCTCATCATCATCATCAAAATTATCTAGGACATAAACGCATGTCGTAGTTGGCGTGCTATTTTATTTGTTTCAGTTGTATTCTTATCATCTGAATTGATGTATAGTCAGTGTTCCTTTCTGTAGATTTCAGTTTGGATTGATGCGTCATGATACATCGCTTATTCGCCACCTTACATACACATTGTATTGTGTCTTTAAGCCAATTGTACATTAAAATCTTTGAATCCTAGTCTCTGGTTGTGTTTCTTCTGGTTTGTTTGATGAGTGATTTTGTTTTGAAATTCTCTTTTTTTTAATCACAGTTCATCAGTTTTCTCTTCTTTCCACATTTGATGTGGCATGATTGTAGTTGTTTGCTCACTTGTTTGGTTTTGTGCGAGTGATTTTTTCACACATGTGATGGGACTGTTCAAATAAGCTCTCTCTGTTTCTCAGTCTCTGTCTGTCTGTCTCACTCTCCTCTCTCTCTCTCTCTCTCTCTCTCTCTCTCTCTCTCTCTCTCTCTCGGGGGGAACAAGATGGCGGCTTGAGAGTGATGGTCGGTGTCTGCGCGGTTGGCCGAATTTCTGCATACTACGACGTTGTTGCACCATATTGGATCCCTAATTTTTGCGGACTGCAGTGTGGAGAGCCATGCCAGCGGAGGGCATCGATTTCAGGGCGAAATGTGGCAGTTTCTTGTCCGTATACGTAAATTATATGTATCGGCGAATGAAAAACAAAGTGTTTATACGGACATTGATACTTCGTAACATGCAAGCCGGTGTCACAGTAGGTTTGCTCCTCGTTCAGTTTGTTTTTTGCGACCTATCGCAACGAGCAGGAGACGTTCACCCCCACCCCGGTCCAGTGGACAGTGATAAAAGCAGCAAAACCACCAATACAAGACAAACCAGGATGCAAAGCTACACTCAGAAGAATAGTAGTACTTCTTCTCCGGCTCGATCACCTCAAGACTTCACGCCCCAAGGTATGTCCCAAAATCCATCTTTGGTAGACATTATGACCACATTAACTTCCATGAACGTTTCACTGAACCAGAAGATGGACGATATACGTGATGATATGTATAAGAAAATGGACGACGTGAAAGCTGAAGTGATCATGTTGCGTGATCAGTACACAAAGCTGCAGGGGGAGGTGGGGCAGCTGAAGGAGGAGGTGCAGAGCCTGAGGAGGGAGAACCAAGATCTGGCCAGGAGAGTGGACGACCTGCAGGGACGTTCCAGGAGAAACAACATCGTCATCCACGGTATGATAAGACAGGAAAATGAAACCAGTGATCAGTGTGAAGGCATGCTGAAAGACATTATCACTAAGCTAGAGATGTTTGATGACATCCGATTTGAGCGAGTGCATCGCATAAATTCAAAAATGGACTCTCCAGTTATGGCATGTTGCACATTCTATAAACAAAAACAAGCCATCCTGAAAGCCAGAAAGAAGTTGCAAGGAACAACCCTATTCATTAGTGAAGACTTTACTGTGAGAGTAAGAAATGTCAGGAAACTGTTAACACCATATCTTAAAAAGGCTCGTGAAGAGGGCAAAAGAGCAATGCTTGTACATGATCATTTGATTGTTGATGGCAAGAAGTACTATTTAGATGATAAGAATAATCTGGTAGAATTAAGATAGGGGTGTGGCCGGCCTGTGACAGTTTTTGCTGAGGGTAGACAAATTGCCCTAGCACCGGTTTTCCCGGTTCAGGTCGACAGTTATAGTGAACCGTCACCTTCACGTGCAAACTATGTTGGCAGCGCACTCGATGTTGCTAACTTGGTGGTCGCTTCACCTGGCTATGTGTCAAGCCAAACATGCTTAGATAGGCCAAGTGTGGCAAATGTTAGGAGTGACACTGACAGTGTGGTTGACCATGGGGTTCAGTCCCTTGTACAAAGTATTATAAATTGCTCCTTTTCATTTCTTAGTTGGAATGTTGATGGCTTATTGTCAAAGTTACATAACAATGAATTTGTTAATTACATTCAATCATTTGATTTTGTTTGCATTTTTGAAACATTTCTTGATACTTTTCATAACAATTGCTTCACTGATTTTGAAATGTTCTATAAACCTGCTCAGAAGTTGTCTATGCAGGGGAGACGATCTGGAGGTGTTGTGTGTCTTATTAAAAGAAATCTATGTAAATATGTAAAGGAAATTGAAACCAATGTTCATAACACGTGTGTTTTTCTTATAAACAAATTTTTGTTTGGTACAGAGAAAGATGTGTTGTTTGTATGCACGTATCGTCCTCCAGAAGGTTCTCCTTATTATTCATTTTTTGATTGTGATAATGGCATTTCTTTGCTAGAAGATTTTATGTGTGACTTTTTGATTGAGTCTGATGATGTTTTCATTTTGATATGTGGAGACCTGAATAGTAGAATCGCAAATATTTCCCATGTATGTAAAGATCATGATAATGATTCTGTCTTGGGATTGAACAGTCAGCCAGTGTATACAAATAGGCACTCTGAGGATGACAAACTAAATAATTACGGCAAACTATTACTGAACATGTGCAGTGTTTTTGATCTACATGTTTTAAATGGTGAGTGCCATGGGGATTCTCATGGACGTTACACGTTTATTTCTGATTCTGGGTGCAGTGTTAATGATTATTTTATCATGTCTTGTGATTTATATAGCAGGATAGCTGATTGTTGCCATCTTAACGTTGCAGATCGGATATAATCCACCCACATGCCTGTAGAGTTTAGGCTTCACATGAAAGATAGCAACTGCGTATTGGAACAAAAAGAGGATTTTTCGCATTCATTAGATAAGTTTGTTTGGGATGAAGATTTTCAAGGAACATACACTCATAACTTAAGATCAGGGGAACTAAACCAAAGACTAGAGACAGCTAGAGACATGGTGTACTCTGATATAAATGTTGCTCTAGAATTGTTTAATTCTTGTATAAAAGACGCAGCTCAGTGTATGAAAAAAAGTGTTATTATTGGTAGGCGTAAAAAAAGCGAATCCCTGGTTTGACAAGGAATGTGTTACTCTAAAGAAGAAAGTTCGAAATTCATTGCAGATTTTTAGACGCACTTTACTTGCAAATGATAGATATAATTATTGCCGTGCAAGACGTGAATACAATAAGTTTAAAAAGTTTAAGGAAGAGCAGTACAATATGGCTTTGATAGACAAGCTAGTAAACTCAATGAATGACCAGAAAGGCTTTTGGAGCACCATCAGTATGATTTCTTCGAAAAGAAAACAGCCTAGAAATACAGTATGTATTGAAACATGGTTTAGGCATTTCAAAGACTTGCTGCAGAAAGATGCTTCGAATAATGTTGATAATTTAGAAGAAATAGAAAATGAAGCGAATGAAGAAATACAGCATTTAAATGAACCAATCTCCACACATGAGGTACTAGTAGCTCTAAGAAAATTAAAAAATGGCAAATCAGCTGGTCTAGATGGAGTCATCGGTGAATTGTTGAAAAATGCTGTTGGATGCGATCATGTTGTTGGTTTTCTAGTGACATTCTATAACTTTTTGTTTGATAACGGCATCTTCCCAAAGAACTGGTCCGAATCCATTGTTATTCCTC
>JAPXFY010002309.1:12500-17500 GCA_030674185.1 Monoplex corrugatus
AATCAAGAACAGAGAGAGAAAGGCAGATGCAGAGAGAGAGAAAGAGAAAGAGAGAGAGAGAGAGAGAGAGAGAGAGAGAGAGAGAGAGAGAAAGAGAGACAGAGACATACAGAGAGAGACAGACAGACACACACACACACACACACACACACACACACACACACACACACACACACACACACACACACACACACAGATTGAATGGGTGAGAGAGAGAGAAACAGCTTTTTGGATTTTGTGATGTGTGTGTGTGTGTGTGTGTGTGTGCATGTATGTTTGAGCGCGCGCACGAGTGCGTTTTACCTTAATACAAAAGTCATTAAGTTATCATTGATGACTTGTTAGCAAGCCTTAGCCATTCACCTGAACACGCACTGTTTACGGAAGACAAAATCACCCAGAATTCCAAGCCAAACGAGCCCATGGTGTTAAGAAGTCACGTGACCCTCGGAATTAAGCCCGGCCCGGCTAATTTTCCGTGTTCCGTTTTTTTCAAGAACGTCTGCAACTCTGGTTCTGGTTCTGTATTTTGTAACACGTAGTTCCTGAAAGTTTGATACATGTCACTGGTTAACCGATAAGATGCTTGATATGTCGTGCGTTTATGTTCTAGATAATTTTGATGATGATGATGAGATGATTGTGACATTAATAACTGTTGACTTTTTTTTGTGGTCTCAAATCACTAAAAGCAATCTGTTTCTTAAAGTCCTACTTGGACTCTTACGATAAAGTCTTGAGTTTTGATTCCCTTGATCACGATAAATCGTGCAGCTTGAAAACGTTTTATGTTTCCAAGATAGTAGTATTAAGTCACAGTGGACGTGTCTTGAACCCAGTCCTTGCTATGTTTACATTTACAACATAAACATGCCATACATGTAAGAGAAATGCATTGATTAAAAGTTAAAAAGATAACAAAAATGATTTTAAAAAAATATTGCAAACGGAAAGAAAGAAAAACCACAAGCAACAGCACAAAAATGAAAACAAATAAACAGAAATAAATAACACACACACACACACACACACACACACACACACACACACACCACACACACACACACACACACACACACACACACACACACACACACACACACACACACACACGAAACACAGAGGAAGTGGTAATTATGATGAAACTGTAGGTAGCATATTTACTTGACACAAATACTTCCATACAAATATCGTTGTAAAAAGACAAGCGTGTCTCTGAACAGAAAGTACTAAGAAAATGTGAAAACGATGATTCATGGAGATTTTAGTTTTGGAGAATTGTCAGAAAGGAAAAGAGAAATCAGAAGGAAAAAAAGACATGTGAGGGAGAGACAGACAAACGGCAACAGACAGACAAGCAGACAGGAAGCGTATTTAGCATTTCAATACAGAGGTGATCGTTCAGGATTGGCATTAATGGTGCCTGTATGTAGTAATAAGATTCCAACAGCAAAAAGTGTGTAGGAAAATGATTTTAACTGGAATGACTGCTTACTGTATCTTATACCTCTGCGAGGGTTCATTTTTGTGTCTGCTACTACAACATGAATTTACCAATGGCTTTTCTTCACACATGGCCATGACAAAATTTAATAGTTGTATTTTTATGATATGTAGATTTAAGGAAAAAAGTCTTACATGAGGCAGAAAAAAAATTAATTGATTAAAAAAATAAATGAAATTCCATCCGCCAAACGGTAATGGAAAGTTGGAAAAAATATTTTCACAACAACTAACAGAGCCATCTAATAGTTTCCAGATCTTCAGATAAGTCGTAAATCAAGCTTATAAATCTAAAACAATGTTTGTAAGCTCGTTGTTTTTCATTTTATTATGATTTGACTAATCTGCTGCTAAATTTTGAAAAATAAATTTAGTCCACTACCAGGTAATTGAAAAGCAAGTTTCAGAAATACTTATTTTGGGGTTTACAAGCTAGGTCTTTGTTTAAATAGATTAAACACAAACTTAGAAGTCAATATCTTGAAAAACAAAAAAGTTATTTTTCCACAGCAATCGGAACACACATTTTTTGGACACACAAAAAATAAAAAACGTAAAAATATAGGCAGACAGAACAAGACATACAATACATGACAAAATGTACTCACAGTTGGCCCCAGTTTGTCTCATAACCCCCTGCCATGGAAGGTAATCCTTCTAATATAGCCAATTCCTCTTTTCTGCCAAGTCTTCTCAGTATTTCAGCTCTTCTGTACTCCGTGGAGGATGTCCGTGCCTGGTGCTGAGCAAACATAACGCGCGAAGTGTCCTTGTATGTGAGAAATTCTACAGTAAAGCTTCCAGCAGAAATCTCCAAGGCATCCAGTATGTCTTTGATTCTGCTTGCTCCATCATTGTAAATACACACAGCAATGGCCACAGCTGTCCTGACCACTGTGAGACCATGAAATCTGGTTTTTGGAGCAATATCGCCATATAACGTTGTTCACACTTTCATGACTATTTTGAGTATAACCATCCAGGCACCTGGGCAGCAATTCTGTACTGGCCAAGTCCTTGAATATGGGTTTGATGGCATCCATCACACAAACTGGCAGGTTACCTGTGTGCTTGTACTGGTGGAGTTCATTGGCTTGCTTGAAAGTACACTGCCCACACAGCTTCTCTCATCTTCACAAGATCTCCTTTATTTCCCTAATTGCATTGCCATAGTATTGTTGCAGTTTTCCAATTTGTTCATTAGTCAGCCTCTTTTATCCCCCAGATGTCTTGGCATCTGCTAAGGGTCTCCCGTTCATACTGTTCTTCAAGCAAGTTGCACTGCTGGGTGCCCATGCACTTTTGGACATGGCCGACACACTCAATTTTCACTTTGTTGATGTCCCCATAAGGTCTGTCTTTGGACACTTTTTTTTAATCTGTTGACATGTCCATCACCAGTAAACCTGGTGTAGTGTAGCCCATACTGCTCCACTGACCAAAAATCGAAAGTTGGAGGAAAAACGGCGTCTCTGGCATTCAGACCCCCTTCATATATCTTTGAAAAATAAAAACAAATGTTGCTGCTTATATCAAAAAAGATTGACTGTGTGTGAAAATGAAGACATTTTTCTACCTAAGACACTAAAAACAAGTTATTACAAAAAATTGAATTTTTCAGGTGTGACTGAGCCCTTAAACTGTTGATTTTACGGTAAGATTAAACTGTTGATTTGACGGTAAGATTATATTGTTGATTTGACAATAAGATTGAACTGTTGATTTGATTTGACAGTAAGATTAAACTGTTGATTTGACAGTAAGATTACACTGTTGATTTGACAGTAAGATTAAAGTGTTGATTTGACAGTAAGATTAAACTGTTGATTTGACAGTAGTAAGATTAAATGTTTCATTTGACAGTAAGATTAAACTGTTGATTTGACAGTAAGATTACACTGTTGATTTGACAGTAAGATTACACTGTTGATTTGACAGTAAGATTACACTGTTGATTTGACAGTAAGATTACACTGTTGATTTGACAGTAAGATTACACTGTTGATTTGACAGTAAGATTACACTGTTGATTTGACAGTAAGATTACACTGTTGATTTGACAGTAAGATTACACTGTTGATTTGACAGTAAGATTACACTGTTGATTTGACAGTAGTAAGATTACACTGTTGATTTGACAGTAATATTACACTGTTGATTTGACAGTAAGATTACACTGTTGATTTGACAGTAAGATTACACTGTTGATTTGACAGTAGTAAGATTAAAGTGTTGATTTGACAGTAAGATTACACTGTTGATTTGACAGTAAGATTACACTGTTGATTTGACAGAAAGATTGCACTGTTGATTTGACAGTAAGATTACAGTGTTGATTTGACAGTAAGATTACACTCTTGATTTGACAGTAAGATTAAACTGTTGATTTGACAGTAGGATTAAAACTATTGATCTGACGGTAATACCAAACTGTTGATTTAAATTTTGCATTTGATAGTAAGATTGAACTGTTGATTTATCAGCGGTATGAACATATTTCATGAGTAAGATGGTGTTGATTTATTTGTACAGTTGAAAATATTTCTCGAGAGAACAAACATACTTATTTATCTGTTCAGTTAAAACATTTTATGATTAAGATAAAGATGTTCATTTCAAAAATTAAATTTTTGATCAGTGAGTGAAATAAGAATGTCGTCATTAGAAATATTACAATGTTGGTTTATGATAAAACTAGACTGATGATTCACATGCAACTTTAATTTGCCGATTTATGAATAGAATTAAAGTATTGATTCATGTGATGAAAATTTATATGGTGAGTATACTGATTGCTGATCCATAGATAAGATTTGAATGTTGAAATCTGAGTAAGTTTAAAATGCTGATGTCTGAATAACATTGAATGTTGATTTATGAAAGAGATTTTATTGTTTGATCAGTAAGATCAATACTTGATTTATGAGTAGGATCAAATGTTGATCTACGCGTAAATTTAATTGTGGATTTATGCGTAAGACTATAATTTGATTGATGTGTCATATTGAAAATGTTGAATTATGTTTAAGACCAAAAAGATGATTTTTACGTGTAGGGCTAAAATGTTGATTTGTAAATAAGATTAGAATATTGATTTATCCAAAAGGTCGCCACTTATACGCCCTTATACGCCCTCAGAAATTAACAGCCCTATTCACATTTTTTTTAAAGGTTACACCTCTCCATATTTTCCACAGAGGGACTCAAATGACTTGTTCTTTATGTATGTATACGTGGATAAGTTGAAAAAAGTTAGCTCTACTGGTTTACGAGGAGTATTCTGCTAACTAAAATAAAACAAAAGCACAGAAATATATAAAGCTATGCACTAATTTCCACCACACCCTCCTGTCTACACTCGACATTCTCTTCACCCAGAATCAATACATCACCATTATCATCAGGTGCCTTGCCATATGGCATGGGCAATCCTGGCCATCCATCTGTTTCTATCTCTTGTTGCCTCAAGCATCTATTCAATCTTCTTTGCCTTCAGC
>JAPXFY010002309.1:22500-28157 GCA_030674185.1 Monoplex corrugatus
CTCGATACTTTATTTTAAGAGTCCAAGTAGAATTTTAAGAAACAGATTGCTTATAGTGATTTGAGACAACAACAAAAAAAACCCTCAACAGTTATTAATGTCACAATCATCTCATCATCATCATCAAAATTATCTAGGACATAAACGCATGTCGTAGTTGGCGTGCTATTTTATTTGTTTCAGTTGTATTCTTATCATCTGAATTGATGTATAGTCAGTGTTCCTTTCTGTAGATTTCAGTTTGGATTGATGCGTCATGATACATCGCTTATTCGCCACCTTACATACACATTGTATTGTGTCTTTAAGCCAATTGTACATTAAAATCTTTGAATCCTAGTCTCTGGTTGTGTTTCTTCTGGTTTGTTTGATGAGTGATTTTGTTTTGAAATTCTCTTTTTTTTAATCACAGTTCATCAGTTTTCTCTTCTTTCCACATTTGATGTGGCATGATTGTAGTTGTTTGCTCACTTGTTTGGTTTTGTGCGAGTGATTTTTTCACACATGTGATGGGACTGTTCAAATAAGCTCTCTCTGTTTCTCAGTCTCTGTCTGTCTGTCTCACTCTCTCTCTCTCTCTCTCTCTCCTCTCTCTCTCTCTCTCTCTCTCTCTCTCGGGGGGAACAAGATGGCGGCTTGAGAGTGATGGTCGGTGTCTGCGCGGTTGGCCGAATTTCTGCATACTACGACGTTGTTGCACCATATTGGATCCCTAATTTTTGCGGACTGCAGTGTGGAGAGCCATGCCAGCGGAGGGCATCGATTTCAGGGCGAAATGTGGCAGTTTCTTGTCCGTATACGTAAATTATATGTATCGGCGAATGAAAAACAAAGTGTTTATACGGACATTGATACTTCGTAACATGCAAGCCGGTGTCACAGTAGGTTTGCTCCTCGTTCAGTTTGTTTTTTGCGACCTATCGCAACGAGCAGGAGACGTTCACCCCCACCCCGGTCCAGTGGACAGTGATAAAAGCAGCAAAACCACCAATACAAGACAAACCAGGATGCAAAGCTACACTCAGAAGAATAGTAGTACTTCTTCTCCGGCTCGATCACCTCAAGACTTCACGCCCCAAGGTATGTCCCAAAATCCATCTTTGGTAGACATTATGACCACATTAACTTCCATGAACGTTTCACTGAACCAGAAGATGGACGATATACGTGATGATATGTATAAGAAAATGGACGACGTGAAAGCTGAAGTGATCATGTTGCGTGATCAGTACACAAAGCTGCAGGGGGAGGTGGGGCAGCTGAAGGAGGAGGTGCAGAGCCTGAGGAGGGAGAACCAAGATCTGGCCAGGAGAGTGGACGACCTGCAGGGACGTTCCAGGAGAAACAACATCGTCATCCACGGTATGATAAGACAGGAAAATGAAACCAGTGATCAGTGTGAAGGCATGCTGAAAGACATTATCACTAAGCTAGAGATGTTTGATGACATCCGATTTGAGCGAGTGCATCGCATAAATTCAAAAATGGACTCTCCAGTTATGGCATGTTGCACATTCTATAAACAAAAACAAGCCATCCTGAAAGCCAGAAAGAAGTTGCAAGGAACAACCCTATTCATTAGTGAAGACTTTACTGTGAGAGTAAGAAATGTCAGGAAACTGTTAACACCATATCTTAAAAAGGCTCGTGAAGAGGGCAAAAGAGCAATGCTTGTACATGATCATTTGATTGTTGATGGCAAGAAGTACTATTTAGATGATAAGAATAATCTGGTAGAATTAAGATAGGGGTGTGGCCGGCCTGTGACAGTTTTTGCTGAGGGTAGACAAATTGCCCTAGCACCGGTTTTCCCGGTTCAGGTCGACAGTTATAGTGAACCGTCACCTTCACGTGCAAACTATGTTGGCAGCGCACTCGATGTTGCTAACTTGGTGGTCGCTTCACCTGGCTATGTGTCAAGCCAAACATGCTTAGATAGGCCAAGTGTGGCAAATGTTAGGAGTGACACTGACAGTGTGGTTGACCATGGGGTTCAGTCCCTTGTACAAAGTATTATAAATTGCTCCTTTTCATTTCTTAGTTGGAATGTTGATGGCTTATTGTCAAAGTTACATAACAATGAATTTGTTAATTACATTCAATCATTTGATTTTGTTTGCATTTTTGAAACATTTCTTGATACTTTTCATAACAATTGCTTCACTGATTTTGAAATGTTCTATAAACCTGCTCAGAAGTTGTCTATGCAGGGGAGACGATCTGGAGGTGTTGTGTGTCTTATTAAAAGAAATCTATGTAAATATGTAAAGGAAATTGAAACCAATGTTCATAACACGTGTGTTTTTCTTATAAACAAATTTTTGTTTGGTACAGAGAAAGATGTGTTGTTTGTATGCACGTATCGTCCTCCAGAAGGTTCTCCTTATTATTCATTTTTTGATTGTGATAATGGCATTTCTTTGCTAGAAGATTTTATGTGTGACTTTTTGATTGAGTCTGATGATGTTTTCATTTTGATATGTGGAGACCTGAATAGTAGAATCGCAAATATTTCCCATGTATGTAAAGATCATGATAATGATTCTGTCTTGGGATTGAACAGTCAGCCAGTGTATACAAATAGGCACTCTGAGGATGACAAACTAAATAATTACGGCAAACTATTACTGAACATGTGCAGTGTTTTTGATCTACATGTTTTAAATGGTGAGTGCCATGGGGATTCTCATGGACGTTACACGTTTATTTCTGATTCTGGGTGCAGTGTTAATGATTATTTTATCATGTCTTGTGATTTATATAGCAGGATAGCTGATTGTTGCCATCTTAACGTTGCAGATCGGATATAATCCACCCACATGCCTGTAGAGTTTAGGCTTCACATGAAAGATAGCAACTGCGTATTGGAACAAAAAGAGGATTTTTCGCATTCATTAGATAAGTTTGTTTGGGATGAAGATTTTCAAGGAACATACACTCATAACTTAAGATCAGGGGAACTAAACCAAAGACTAGAGACAGCTAGAGACATGGTGTACTCTGATATAAATGTTGCTCTAGAATTGTTTAATTCTTGTATAAAAGACGCAGCTCAGTGTATGAAAAAAAGTGTTATTATTGGTAGGCGTAAAAAAAAGCGAATCCCTGGTTTGACAAGGAATGTGTTACTCTAAAGAAGAAAGTTCGAAATTCATTGCAGATTTTTAGACGCACTTTACTTGCAAATGATAGATATAATTATTGCCGTGCAAGACGTGAATACAATAAGTTTAAAAAGTTTAAGGAAGAGCAGTACAATATGGCTTTGATAGACAAGCTAGTAAACTCAATGAATGACCAGAAAGGCTTTTGGAGCACCATCAGTATGATTTCTTCGAAAAGAAAACAGCCTAGAAATACAGTATGTATTGAAACATGGTTTAGGCATTTCAAAGACTTGCTGCAGAAAGATGCTTCGAATAATGTTGATAATTTAGAAGAAATAGAAAATGAAGCGAATGAAGAAATACAGCATTTAAATGAACCAATCTCCACACATGAGGTACTAGTAGCTCTAAGAAAATTAAAAAATGGCAAATCAGCTGGTCTAGATGGAGTCATCGGTGAATTGTTGAAAAATGCTGTTGGATGCGATCATGTTGTTGGTTTTCTAGTGACATTCTATAACTTTTTGTTTGATAACGGCATCTTCCCAAAGAACTGGTCCGAATCCATTGTTATTCCTCTCTATAAAAAAGGTAATGTTAATGATCCTAATAACTATAGAGGCATATCTATTTGTGACATAACCAGTAAAGTGTATAGCACAATAATTAACAGTAGACTGCAAAAATGGGTCGAGGCAAATAATATAACTGAGGAATTTCAGGCTGGTTTCAAGAGAGATTATTCTACTATAGATCATATGTTTACACTGATGGCACTTGTTCAGAAGCAATTTACATTAAATCGCAAACTTTATGTTGCCTTTATTGATTTTGAGAAGGCCTTTGATTCAATCAACAGAAGTTTATTATGGCCTATTTTGTTAAAAAATGGCGTTAATGGAAAACTGTTTAAATGTGTTATGAGTATGTATGAAAGTATTAAGGCAAGAGTGAGATGTGGAAGTGCTTTGTCTGATTGTATCAACTGTACAGCTGGTGTGAAGCAAGGGGATGTATGTAGTCCTATTTTATTTTCTTTATTCATTAATGAGGTTACTAGAGAAGTTACTGAAAACGGTCGTCATGGAGCCTGTTTTTTGAATGATGCTTTAGAATTATTTATTTTGCTTTTTGCAGACGACATTGTGCTATTAGCGGAAACAGTGATAGGTCTTCAACGACAGTTGGATAGCTTAGACAGATCTGCTTCTCGGCTTCAGTTAAAAGTTAATATGTCTAAAAGCAACATCATTGTCTTCAGAAAAGGTGGATATCTGGCTGCAAGGGAAAGATGGTTTTTCAGTGGTGTTATGATGTCTGTTGTTAATGTGTACAAATATTTAGGTATTTATTTTTCGACTCGTCTAAGTTTCACTTGTGCCTGTAAAGATATTGCAGATAAGGGTAAAAGAGGTTTATTATCTATTATGCAGAATTTGAGGAGGTTAAACAATAGCTCTTTCCACTTGTTTATTAAACTTTTTGATTCTCAAATCCAACCGATAATATTGTATGGTGCAGAAATATGGGGTCTAGATGCTGCAGTTACGCATTGTGAAAAAATACATTTATTTGCGCTCAAAAAATTTCTGGGAGTATCTTTAAGAACACCAAATAATCTTGTTTATGCTGAGACTAACAGATATCCCTTGCATATTCTTTCAGCAGTTAGATGCATTCGCTATTGGATAAAACTAACTCAAATGAACCGATCTAGGTTACCCCAAAAGGCTTATAACATGCTTTGCTTATTAGATGAAAGAGGAAAGGCAAACTGGGTATCAACAGTCAGACGGATGTTATTTGAAAATGGATTTGGTTATGCTTGGATTAATCAGGGTGTTGGAAGTAAAGGTGTGTTTTTACGCTCTCTTCGTGATAGATTAATTGACAACCAATGGCAAAACTGGCATTCAAATATGGAGGACAGTAATAGATACAGTATGTACCGTTTGATTAATCCATCGCATTGCTTCCCACTGTATTTGTCATTACCAATAGACAGGCATATTAAGAGGGTTATGACCAAGTTTAGATTTGGAATTTCTGATTTGAAGAAACATCACTTTTATCACAGGAAAGTTGCTGAAAATGATTTATTATGTCCCCTTTGTGGTATGGATGTTGATGATGAACTACATTTTGCCTTGGTTTGTCAAAATTTGATTCAGTTCAGAGCGAAATTTATACCTATTAATTTTTTTAGACGACCATGTTTGTTTAGATTGGTAATGTTACTCTCATCCAAAGACGAATCTGTAGTAAAGCAGTTTGCTATTTATTTATACAAGGCATTTAAACTTCGAGATACATTTGTAAATCAATAGAATTGAGCTTGTGTGTTGATATAATTATGATTATGTTTCCCCCTTCAAATGTGGCCAAGGCCTTTTGAATAAATTTTCGTTCGTTCGTTCGTTCTCTCTCTCTCTCTCTCTGTATGTCTCAGTTACTTAAATAACATACACAAACATCAGACAAATGGTCACAACGTTTTAATTTCAAAACACTAACGATGAACACTCAGGAAAGAAACCAGCGCAATACAAT
>JAPXFY010002310.1:7500-10000 GCA_030674185.1 Monoplex corrugatus
TAGTCTTATTTTGCCATTTTAAATCATGCAAAGGCTTTTGTTTAATCTGCGTTATGAATTATGCATGTTAGACATTCTAATTACAGAACTTTATGGTGAATTGTGCAGAAAAAGCTGTCTTCGTGTAAATGTCATCATGAATAGTCATCTTCTTTTCATGCGTCTTAAAACATGTCTAATGAGTGCTTTTTATCATCTGTTCCCCCTGTCTCGTCTTCTACGCCCTTCTTGTGTCACTGCCGACCTCCCGGCTTATTTTTGGCTCTCCAACACGCCTCCAAATCCATCAAAATTAAAGGCATCATGTGAGTGGAGCATGAAGGGGCCATAGAATCTGACAACAGATTTAAGAGAATGAAGATGATAAGGACGATGCTATGGAGTTCTAATTAGATCTGATACTGTTTTGACAGGGCTGTACTCTAGACTTACTTCTATGGTGTGTCCCGGTGTCAACCAGGCCCGGGGGAAACAGACACCTTGCAATGCTGGTCAGAGAATATGAGCAACAACATCACCGGTGACGCATCCATTAAGTGAATGAGACTCGACTGTGTGATCTCAGTCTTCCTAACGAGTCTTTAACTTTGGGTAGATGCCGGACAGGGCTTCATTATCATCATCACTATCATCATCATCAACATCATCATCATCATCATCATCATCACCACCACCACCACCACCACCACCATCACCATCACCATTATCATTATCACCACCACCACCACAACCACCACCACCATCATCATCATCATCATCATCATGAGCAGCAGCAGTAGCAGCAGCAGCAGCAGCAGCAGCAGCAGCAGCAGCAGCAGCATTTTTATGTTCATTGGCATATAGCGTTAGCGATCATGGTCCTCCAGACTAATCTATCTTTTGTCAGTACATCTCTCACCTTCTCTGTCCCCATCCACTCCGCAAAATCGTCCAATACTTTCTCCCTGGGTCTACCCGGTGCTCTATTTCCCTCTGTCTTTTCTGTTGTGACTCATCATCATCATCATCATCATCATCATCAGGTGCCTTGCCGCATGGCGTTGGCGATTCTGGACTTCCATCTGTCTCTATCATTTGTTGCCTCAAGCATCTCTTCCACCCTCCTTGTCCCCAGCCACTCCGCAAGTCCGTCTAGTATCTTCTCCCAGTGCTCTCTTTCCCTCCAGTTTTCCCGTTGTGACCAGGTGCTCCAATTCCCCTTTCCTCATAAAATGGTATATACATGTTGCTGATCTTTTCCTGCTGTGACTAAGTACTCTAAATTCTCTTGCCACGTAGTCTTTTCCTACAGTTTTTTTTTCCAGTAATGTTTTTTTTGTGTTTGCGTATTTCAAGACTGGCTTGTTTGTTTTCTTTGCTGTCCATGGAACTCGTTAACATTCTTCTTAGAAAAAAACACATTTCAATTCCCTCAGTCTTGTTCCGACTTTGCGTGCTGACTGTCCACGCTTCGCAACCGCTTAACTGTATTGGTTCTATATAACAGCGAAGAGCTCTCTTTCTGACGTTAATTGATTGGCATTGATAGGCTTAGAACGGCATAATATTATGTTTAGTTTATTGGGGATTCTGGATGTCGACCTCCCAGTCGCTTTGATGCAGTAGTTAGAAAAACAACTGGAAAGTTGTAGGTTCGAATCCAGTCTGCCTTGTTAACATCACTGTGGGGGTTTTCAGCCACAAGATTTTCCTTCCCAGTGTTGATTGTGTTATGGGATCAATGGGAAAACTGGGACCACACAGTCGAGCTTCATTCATTCACTTCACGGATGCGTTATTGAGGGTGTTGCTTGACTTTCCAGGACAACACCGCAGGTGTTTGCATCTCTCAAGCCTGGTTGACGCCAGAATAATATTATGGCAATCTGAAAACGAGATGAAACTCCACAGCATCTTGATTGCCATCTCCGTCATCGTCATGATAGCATTATAAAAAAAATTGCTCCCATTGTCTGTAACCATTGGTGAGGCTTCGGAATTGCAATAAAACTAAGTAAGTAAATAAATAAATGGATAAATACATAAACACATAAATACATAAATGAATGCAATAAATAGATAGGTCTAAATAGATAAATAAATAAATAAATGAATAAACAAATAAATAAATAAATAGAAGACAACATAAAATAATTAACGAACGAACTAACGAACGAACGAACGAACGAACGAACGAACCAACCAACCAACCATCCAACCAACCAACCAAACAACCATCTGAGTAGGTAGGCAAGTAAGTAAGTAAGTAAGTAAGAAAGGAAGGAAGGAAGGAATGAAGGAAGTGAAGATAGAAGAAGTAGAAGTAAGTAAGTAAGTAAGGAAGAAGGAAGTAAGGAAGGAAGTAAGGAAGGAAGTAAGGAAGGAAAGGAAGGAAGGAAGTAAGGAAGGAAGGAAGAGGAAGGAAGTAAGGAAGGAAGTAAGGAAGTAAGGAAGGAAGTAAGGAAGGAAGGAAAGAAGGAAGGAAGGAAGGAAGTAAGTAAGTAAGTAAGTAAGGAAGGAA
>JAPXFY010002311.1:2500-28146 GCA_030674185.1 Monoplex corrugatus
TCTGAATGGCAGAGATGGTTTTTCATAATTTATGGCTGTGTTAACGCTTTGTGATCCTTGCAAAACGTAAAAAAGCACAAAACTTTTATGATTTGTACACTGCGTTGAAATTTGTGCAATGCGTATGTTGTTGCTTGAGTTTTAACTTGAAGCGGAGGAAGGAATGTAATCAGGCAATAACATGTCTTTGTTGTGCTGGACCGACTGCATATACACGTGTACACATTGTTCTGTCTGTCCGTCCGTCTGTGTGATTACACATGAAGCGACACACACACATACGCACGTGCGCACACATGCACGCACGCACACACACACACACACACACACACACACACACACACGCGTGCACACATAGCACACACACACTCAGTACATAGCACACACATGCACACGTGCACACACACACACACACACACTACACACACACACACACACACACACACACACACGTGTGTGCACGCACACATAGTACACTCATACTTCCTGCAGGAAGCTGGTAGATTGGGTGAGGAGGTCAGAGTTAAGTTTTTGATTTGCTATCATGTTTGACAATGCAGGATGCTGATAGACACAGGGTGTTGGAGTCAAAGGGTTAAAGCTTCGCTGATTGCTCAGAGCCATGTCAGGGCTATAACCAATTCATACAAAACATACATCTTAAATCAGCGGTGACCCTGGGGAAAAACTGAAATAGATTATTAACCCTTTGACTCCTGCAGCCTATCCAGCAACTGCAAAAATATAACCCTTTGATCCTTACCTATCAACCAGTTTCCTGCAGAAGCTGGTAGATAGGGTGAGGGAGTCAAAGGGTTAGGTTTTTGCTTTGCTAGCATGGTTAATAATGCAGGATGCTGGTGGACAGGATGGGTCAAGGTACACACATATGTGTGACAGCATCCAAGAGCAAGCAGAGCAAGAGAGTGACAAGAAAGGAATTTTTTTCAGAAGCTGGGATACTGTTTGTATGAAAAGAGACCCACAGAGACTGAGTAGGGTCTAGAGCCAAATCTTCAGATGAAACAACACCTCGAGTAGGGGTCTAGATGCAAAGTTTTCAGATGAAACAACACCTCGAGTAGGGTCTAGATGCCAAGTCTTTCAGATGAAACAACACCTCGAGTAGGGTCTAGATGCCAAGTCTTTCAGATGAAACAACACCTCGAGTAGGGTCTAGATGCCAAGTCTTTCAGATGAAACAACACCTCGAGTAGGGTCTAGATGCCAAGTCTTTCAGATGAAACAACACCTTCATTAGGGTCTAGATGCCAAGTCTTTCAGATGAAACAACACCTCGAGTAGGTCTAGATGCCAAGTCTTTCAGATGAAACAACACCTTCATTAGGATCTAGATGCCAAGTCTTTCAGATGAAACAACACCTTCAGTAGGGTCTAGATGCCAAGTCTTTCAGATGAAACAACACCTTCATTAGGGTCTAGATGCCAAGTCTTTCAGATGAAACACCTTGTGTAGGGTCTAAATGCCAAGTTTTCTTTTCTTTTTTTCCTGTTGAAGTTTTGTATGTTTTGAAGCGGTTATAGCCTTGATGTGGCTCTACGCAGTCGGTTGGGCTTTAAAATATCAATAACATAACATTGCCCATCGTCTATGTGAGACATAGAAGGAAGATAGACAGCATTTACTGTCGTTTGAAAGAGACAGATGGACAGAGGTGCATAAGAGAAGAGTACTTAATTTGTGCCTGTGCGAGAGAGAGAGAGAGAGAGAGAGAGGGATGGGTGGGTGGTGGAATGGTAGAGACAGAGTAAGAGATGGAGAAAGAGAAAACACTCCTCCCCCTCCCCTCCCCCTCCCCCCCCCCCAAAAAAAAGCTTTCCTATCACCGCTATCCTAAATTGTTAGACAAGTATGCGTGTCATGGATGGAAAAAAAATATTGTCAGATTAAATTAGCAAGAAGTGGAATAAAATGAGACAAATCAGGGATTTTAGGGGAATAACAACTACTTTTTCTATTTTTTTTGTTTTGTTTGCTCAGTCGTTGTAACACAAGCTTTGTGGGTTTTAAATCTCAGGTGGACATTTTTTTGTTTTTTCTCTTGTGTTTCATAGACTCCTTTCATTCCTTCCCCAATTCAAGACCTTGTCAATACATAGGGTTTTGCACAGGGTCATAAAGTCTACCAGACAATTGCCAGTAGATTTAGGGGAGCTCATATGGAATTGTTCGAGTGCGATGAATCTCTCTTGAACAAGCTACAAACCCACAAACTGTCAAGAAACCAAACCAAAAGAAGTGTGTAGGGGCCAGTAGGGGCCAGTACAGTCGAGCTGCCTTAGGGTCACCCACCGGAGAAGATTGCACTCCTGTCAGGTCACCATCAGTGCTTGTTCAGATGTAACATGTGTAGGAACGTTTGGCAAAATTAATCTTCTGTCTCTTTCTACCTGTTTGCAAAGTCACCAAGACACTGTCAAATGTAAAGTGAAAGTGTTCAAGTGTTGAATTTATTTATTTATTTATTATTTATTTATTTATTTATTTATTATTTATTTATTTATTATTTATTTATTATTCATTCATTTATTTATGTATTTATTTACTTATTCACACAGCTGCTAAGTCAGCTTATTTCTTTTTTTTTATGTATTTATTATTTCTTTTATTCATTTAGTTACTTAGTCAACTATTTTAATTTTTTTTCATTTAGTTACTTATTCAACTATTTATTTAATTTATTCATATAGTTACTTATTCAATTATTTATTTAGTTATTTTGTTTTATTTCATTTTATTTTTATTTTTTTATTTTACTGATTTAAATTTTTCAACTACATTTGCTTATTTTAATTTATTTTAATTCGTTTTTTTTAAATTTATTTATTTTCTGTACTCGTTTGTGACTTTGGTGTGTTTGCATGAGCATTCTGTGTTTGAATAAAAGGCGTAGTATTATGCTTGATTCATGTTTGCCCAGTTTTTGATTTCTATGCATTCACAATCGCTTTCACTTGTTGTTCTGTCATAGATGATAGAATAAAAACCTTTGGCTGTAGAAAAATGCTGTACTATTCCATTGTAGTTAAGTGTGAAATTTACAGTGGAGAAACCTGACTGTAGAATGTGCTATCCACTTGTGTGAAACTTAACCATTTGACTCCTGCACCCTATATACTATCTGCAAAAACTTAACCCTTTCACTCCCTCACCCTATCCACCAGCTTCTGGCAGGAAGCTGGTGGATAGGGGAGGGAGAGGGTTGTTTTTGCTTTGCTAGCATAGTTAACAATGCAAGATGCTGGTGGACAGGGTGCGGGAGTCAAAAGGTTAAAGACAGACAAACTTGTTGTAGAACAATGCTATTCGTTTTAGTTAAGTGTGAAACTTTCAGAGTCTCTTGAGATTTTGTTTCTTTTTGTATGACGACAAAAGTAATAAAAATGATGAAGTGTAATGAAGTTAGAAATAAAGGGAAAGAATAAACCACTGATTTCTTACATTGATGGAGTTTTGAGGTTGTTCTGTGCTTGAAGCCAGTGTTGCTTTGGGTGTGTGTGAGCGGGTTGTTAGGTTCTTGGTCACACTGTGCTGACAATGAGTTATCTTACTGCAGTGATGAGGGTTGTTTTCTTGAATTTGTGTATTTTGTTTTGTCGGGGAACATCGCAAATGGATTTCACTAAAAATATGGTCCTAGTTTGGTGGTGTCAGCGGTTTTTGTTGTTGTTTGTTATGTGTGTTTCTTGTTTTGTTTTTATTTTATTTTATTTTATTTCATTTCATTTCATTTCATTTTAGTTTTATTTCATTTTGTTTTTTTCGCCATGACAGCAGGGCACGAAAGGCCACAATTTTCTGTAATAATTGTTTGTATGGAGATTAAAAAGGGAGATTGAACAATGGCTTGAGCATATTGTTCCGTTTGACATATTTTGCTACATCTGTGTCATTTTCAACACCATATCGCTTATACAATTGCAGGCTGTTTGTGTTCACATGTAGTCACAGGGACTAGTTGCTGTTTGCTGACCACCTTTGACACTTTCAGCTTTATGACGACGGCAGACACTCGACAGCTCAGCTCTGTACCGGGAAGACCTCCAGTAATAAACACAAAAATTGGCCGAGCTGTTGACCACCGTCACGATCTGGTAGCCGACAATATGGGAGACAAAGAGACGTTGGAAAACTTTCCAGTAGGACTGAAACCCTCGACGATGCTACGCACTAACGCCAGACAGCAGCCGGGGACGGAGGACGCGATGTAGATGCAGGAGATGAAAATCAGCATTTTGGACAAAGATGCCTGCTGGTGCAGCTGGGCGCTTTGAGAAGAGCCAGAGGTCGACCTGTCCAGACGCCAAGCCAGAGCCATCCTCAGCTTCACGATGGTGATTATGGTGCAGACGATCACGATGGACATAGTGGCGACAGGAAGGGTGACCTGCAGAACGTAGTCGAACACGACCTTGTACAGGGTGACGAAAGGGTGATGACTGGGTTGGGCCCTCACCAAAGTCAAGGTCATTCTACCTGACTCAGGGTCCGGGACCTGTACGAGTTTGTTTCTTAGAGGCTGCAGCAGGAACCCTGCCTGGAGAAACAGGGTGATGGAGAGGAGAACGACGGCCATGGATTTGGTGGAGAGGAGGGACGGAGCTTTGAGTGGAAACATCACACATATGCATCGCTCTATGGCGATGACCATGTTGTGCAGCCTGACGTTTGGAAGAAGGCCAGGATTATGCCTGCAACAGTTCAAGGGACAGCAGGAGTATATAAGGCGGGATGCTGCAGGGAAGTCACTTGAATTCAAACCGTCAGCGAGGTAACACACGCTGTCTGCTCTCAATTAAAAGCAGATTACTCGAACTAGAGGGAATCTACATCGCTCATTTTTGGCACAGACTTAAATATCAAACAATGCTTTTCGCCAGTTATAATCTTTGTAACAAAAAATGTGATTGTGTGCTTTTATTTGGAAAATAAAATCCGAATCGAAGGAATTGGGGCGGAGCTACGGTAACTTGATTGGCACATCCACCGAAAATAGAAAAGCATGTGGAAGGAATTTGCAAAGCAAAACAGTCATGGTGCCTGAACACACACACACACACACACACACACACACACACACACACACACACACACACACACACACACACACACACACACACCACACACACACACACATTTGAGGAGTAAATAAAAGTCAACACTGACCTCTGGTGATAACAGCCTTTACGAAGTCTGGTTTATCGATAGGGCTGGTGGGGTGGGGGGGGGGGGGGTGGGGGTTCAAATTTCACACCAGCAACAGCACACACAGTCTGACATGATTTCACAAACTCAGCACTACCACTACTACACTTTTGTCAAACACCACCATATAGTGATTTCTTTGATAAATAAATTGGATATAGCCTAGAGCCTGAGTGTTAAAACATGAGCATATCCACTGCCAGTCCACTCTACTGAGGATTTAGACTACTGTAAACCACGACTCCAAAACAAAGAGGCAGCTGTTCTGTCTGGCTTGCCCTCTCTCTGCTATCTACTGATATCAACACTGAAACTCACTGGTACCAGATGTGAGAATGTCCGTAGGCCTAATGTACATACTGCCCTGTGAAATCCTACACCTGTCAAATGTGAAAAAGCCCAACGGATAAAAGGACGACATGAAGTGGGTCTA
This sequence comes from Monoplex corrugatus, assembly GCA_030674185.1. Classification (NCBI taxonomy): domain Eukaryota; kingdom Metazoa; phylum Mollusca; class Gastropoda; order Littorinimorpha; family Ranellidae; genus Monoplex; species Monoplex corrugatus. The sequence goes on from JAPXFY010002311.1 coordinate 8,161, forward strand.
GAAGCATCGGGCGTAACTATGATGATGTATCAAGATATGTCAGTGACACAGAAAAGCATGTGGAAGGAATTTGCAAAGCAAAACAGTCATGGTGCCTGAACACACACACACACACACACACACACACACACACACACAACACACAACACACACACACACACACACACACACACACACACACAACACACACACAGAGTCACACGTATGCTGTCACACATACACAGACACACAAACATAGACAGTCACACACATGCAGTCACAAGTACACAGACACAGAGACACAGTTACATGTACACAGACACAGACATAGTCACACGCATCAGTCACACGTACACACACACACACACACACACACACACACACACACACACACACACACAAGATCACAGACATAGTCACACGTACACAGACTCAGACATAGACAGTCACAGCATACAGTCAACCAGAAAAAACATATAAACAGTCACATGCATGCAATCACACGTACACAAACACACAGATAAGACAGTCACACGCACACCTCAGACACACATAGTCACAGACATACAATCACACGTACATGGACACACACACACACACAGACAGTCACACTCGTAAAGTCACATCGTTTAGTAGACAATCACCACGTCCCTCAAGCCATAATCTTCACGAACCACCGGCACCAAAGACCCTGACACCCACATGGAAGCAGGATGCTACCTGCCATGCTTACCTGTCATGTAATGTACGTTCTGTAATTGGTACTGGCGGGCAGGCCCAAGGTCCACAAGTTCAAGGAAAGCAATGAGACAGAAGTGGACAGAGAGACCAAATAGCACAGATCTGCCATGGCCAGCCACAGCAGGCACAAGTTCATTCGATCGCTCAGGCCCTGAAAAATGTATGGAGTATAAGGCAACAGTTTTGTTAGTGTAGCGTGGCACGCTTGCAAACGTGTATGCATGCAAAAAACACACAGACACACAGACATAGACACATAGACACACAGACAGACACAGACACAGACAGACAGACAACACACACACACACACACACACACACACACACACACACACACACAACACACACACACACACACACACACACTAAGACATAGGCACAGAGACACAGGATACACAGACACAGAGACACAAAATATACACACAACACACACAAACAAACACACATAAACACACACACACACATTCATACACACACACACAACATACACAAATATGTACACATATACATACACACATGCGCTTGCCTGTACATACATACATAACACACACACACACACACACACACAACACACACACACACACACACACACACACACACACACCACAACAACACCCACAAACTTATATTAGCGTATGCATGCATGTGCGTATATGTATATTTCGTCTACCTACCTACCTACATACATAGTATAATATGATATATATAATATAATAATAAATATATATAATATAATATAATATAATATAATATAATATAATATAATATAATATAATATAATATAATATAATAATAAAATATAATATAATATAATATAATATAATATAATATAATATAATATAATATAATATAATATAATATAATATAATATAATATAATATATAATATAATATAATATAATATAATATAATATAATATAATATAATATAATATAATATAATATAATATAATATAATATAATATAATATAATATAAATAATATAATATAATAAATAACATAACATAAATAAATAATATATAATAATATAATCATCATAAGGTGCCCTGCCACATGGCGTTGGCGATCATGGAATTCCATCTGTCTCTATCTCTTGTTGCCCCAAGCATCTCCTCCACCCTACTCGTCTTCAGCCACTCCGCAAGTCCGTCTAGCATTTTCTCCCTGGGTCTACCTGGTGCTCTCTTTCCCTCCAGCTTTCCTGTTGTGACCAGGTGCTCCAAATCCCCCTTCCTCATAAAATGGCCTATAAATGTTGCCTGTCTTTTCCTAATCTTCCTTATGAGTAGTCTACTTGTGTTTGCCTCCATCAAAACTGTCTCGTTTGTTTTCTTTACTGTCCATGGAACTCTCAACATTCTTCTTAGAAACCACATCTCGGCTGCCTCAATCTTGCTCTGGCTTTGCTTGTTGACTGTCCACGCCTGGCATCCGTACAACAGTATTGGTTCTATATAACATTCAAGGACTCTCTTTCTGATGTTAATTGATAGGCATTTGTTGGTAAGAATGCTTGTCATCTTCTTGAATGCTGTTTTGGCTTGGCCGATTCTGCCGGCTATTTCCGATGTGCATCTGCCGTCTGATGAAATGACCGTTCTCAGGTATTTGAACTTATTAACCTGTGTCAAGGTTGTGCCGTTTGCTGTTATTTTGCATGAGGGGATTTCATGTTTTTTACTGATCACCATGACTTTAGTCTTCCTGCTGTTTAGTTCCAACCCCTTACCTTTGCTTTCTATTTCTAGTATATTCACAAGGTTTTGTAGGTCCCTTTCATTTTCTGCAATTAGTACGGTGTCATCTGCGTATCGAATGCTGTTTATCATTTTCCCTCCAACCTTTAATCCAGGGTCTTCTTCTAGTTTCTCATGATGTTTTCTCTGTAAAGTGAAAACAGATCTGGTGACAAAACTCAACTCTCTCTGACTCTTCTTTTGATGTTTTGGAAAGAGCTTATATTGTTTCTATTCTCATTGCAGCTGTTTGTTCCCAATACATATTCCTGATTATTCGTAGATCTTTTCCATCAACATTGAGTCTCTCCAGTTGGTTGATCAATTCTTCATGTCGTACCCGATCGAAGCCTTGGTATAGTCAACAAAGCATAAATACAAATCCTTATTCATCTCAACTGACCTCTTTATGATAGTTCTTAGGATGTATATGGCATTAATAGTTCCTTTCCCTTCCAAAAATCCACACTGTTCTTCTGCTATTTCTCTTTTGATTCTATTCCTTGTCCTTATCATGATTATTCTTAACAGGATTTTTGTTACATGACTCATCAAAACTGATTGTGCGATGGAGTTCGCATTCTATAGCCCCTGTCTTCTTTGGAAGTGCAATGAAAATTGATTTTGACATATCTTTGGGGATTTTTCCAGTGTCGTAAATTTCATTTAGGAGGACTTTTTTCTAGGAAAAGCCCCAGGACCAGACAACATTACTACAGAGATGATTAAAGCCCTGGAGGAATTTCGCATAGAAATAAATATATAAATAAAATATAATAATATAATCATAACATAACATAACATAACATAACATAACATAATAATAACATAACATATACATAAATACATAAATAATAATAATATAAATATAATATAATATAATATATAATATAATAAATATAATATAATAAATATAAATATAATATAATATAAATATAATATAATATAATATATATAATAAATATAATAATATAATATAATATAAATATATATATAATATAATATAATATAATATAATATAATATAATATATATATATAATATAATATGAATATAGATATGATATAATATAGATATAATATATATAATATATATATATAATATATATAATATAATATAATATATATATATATTGAATATAGATATGATATGATATGATATATATAATATGAAAATGATATAGATATGATATGAATGATAATAATATTAATATATATATATATATAAATAAATAATAATATATATAATATATATATGATATAATGTATATAAGGCTGTGGTGTATGCTATGTGTTCTCCACCACAGACCACAGCCCACACCACAGGCAGCAACCAACAGTCGTGATGAAGAACAAGTACATCTTGTTTGTCAAGCCCTTACACACATCCTACTTCACACTACTACCAAGAAAAGCAAACTGATGGCCAGCCACACCATCACCATCATACTGATACATAACTGTCCATGGACTGAAGCTAGGAACTGTTCAACGATTAACTTACCTGGAATCCATTATTAGCGATGAGGGATTCAAACCAGAAATCCTCTCGAGGACAGCAAAGACAACATCAGCACTCATAGCGTGAAAGCACGGGAAATACTACGACTGAGTACAAAACAAACAAAGCTACGACTGAGTACAAAACAAACGAAGCTATGACTGAGTATAAAACAAATACTGTTACGACTGAGTACAAAACAAGCACTGTTACGACTGAGTACAAAACAAACAAAGCTACAACTGAGTACAAAACAAACAAAGCTATGACTGAGTACAAAACAAACACTGTTACGACTGAGTACTGAGTACAAAACAAACAAAGTTATGACTGAGTACAAAACAAACAAAGTTACGACTGAGTACAAAACAAACAAAGTTACGACTGAGTACAAAACAAACAAAGTACAACTGAGTACAAAACAAACACTGTTATGACTGAGTACAAAACAAACACTGTTATGACTGAGTACAAAACAAACACTGTTATGACTGAGTACAAAACAAACACTGTTATGACTGAGTACAAAACAAACACTGTTATGACTGAGTACAAAACAAACACTGTTATGACTGAGTACAAAACAAACAAAGCTATGACTGAGTACAAACAAACACTGTTAGACTGAGTACAAAACAAACACTGTTATGACTGAGTACAAAACAAACACTGTTATGACTGAGTACAAAACAAACACTGTTATGACTGAGTACAAAACAAACATGCTACACTGAGTACAAAACAAACACTGTTATGATGACCATGAGTACAACAAACAAACAAAGTTATGACTGAGTACAAAACAAACAAAGCTATCAACATGAGTACAAAACAAACAAAGCTATGACTGAGTACAAAACAAACAAAGCTATGACTGAGTACAAAACAAACAAAGCTATGACTGAGTACAAAACAAACAAAGCTATGACTGAGTACAAAACAAACAAAGCTATGGCTGAGTACAAAACAAACAAAGCTACAACTGAGTACAAAACAAGCAAAAACAAGATTAGCACTATCCAGGTGATACCTGGATAGAAGGACAAGACCATCTCCATGAAACACAAGATCAGACAGACACCTGTATGGAAGGACAAGATCATGTCCATGAAACACAAGATCAGACAGACACCTGTATGGAAGGACAAGACCATCTCCATGAAACACAAGATAAGACTGACACCTGTATGGAAGGACAAGATCATCTCCATGAATCACAAGATCAGATTGACACCTGTATGGAAGGACAAGACCATCTCCATGAATCACAAGATCAGGCTCCTACGTGCACTGGTATATTCCATTTTCCCATATACGTATGAGACGTGGATTTTCACAGCAGATTTGGAAAGACGAATCGAAGCCATAGAAATCAGATACCAAACACTACATACTCTCGACCCTATGAAGATCTGCTGACATCAGTTAAGAAAAGAAAACTACGGTGGTATGATCACGTCACAAGATCCAATGGCCTTGCTAAATCAATCCCCCAGGAGGCTACTGAGGGAGGGAGGCGGAGGTAAAGACAGGAGAAAACGATGAATTGACAACATTTTGGAATGTTCAGAGAAACCATGTGCAGAGACCCAAGCTTAGGCACACAACTGACAGAACTGGAAGAATCTGGTGAACAGTTTAGTGCAGCGTCCCAATGACTCTTTTCGGAGTTGATGGAAGAGGAGGAGGAGAAGAAGAAGAAGAAGACGAAGACAAAGAAGAAGAAGAAGAAGAGAGGCAGACAGACAGAGACAGAGAGACAGACCAACAGAGAGAGAGAGAGAGAGAGAGAGAGAGAGAGAGAGAGGGAGACCAAGAGAGAGAGAGAGAGAGGAAGAGAAAGAGAAAAAAAATATCTGTGTGTGTGTATACATATAGATAGATAGATAGATAGATAGAGACAGACAGACAGAAAGAAGTAAATAGAAAAAAAGAGAGAGAGAGACAGAGAGAGACAGAGAGAGAGACAGAGGGAGACCAAGAGAAAGAAAGAGAGAGAGAAGGAGATAGATAGACAGATAGATAGATAGGTAGATAGATAGATAGGTAGATAGATAGAGTAAATAGATAGATAGATAGATAAGAGAGAGAGACGAGACAGACAGACAAGAAGTAAATAGAAAAATAAAGAAGAGAAGAAGAGATGAGAGAGAGAAGAAGAGAAGAGAGAGACAGAGGAGACAAGAGACAGACAGAGACAGAGAGAAGAAGAGAGAGAGAAGAGAGACAGAGAGAGACAGAGAGAGACAGAGGGAGACCAAGAGACAGACAGAGACAGAGAGAGACAGAGGGAGACCAAGAGACAGAAGAGACAGGAGAGACAGAGAACAGAGAGAAGACAGAGAGAGAGACAGAGAGAGACCAAGAGAAGACAAGACAGAAGACAGAGAGAGACAGAAGAGACAGAGAAGACCAAGAGACAGACAGAGACAGAGAGAGACAGAGAAGACAGAGACAGGACAGAGACAGAGAGAGACAGAGAAGACAAAGAGACAGAACAGAGACAGAGAGAGACAGAGGAGAGACCAAGAGACAGACAGAGACAGAGAGAGACAGAGGGAGACCAGAAGAGACAGGACAGAGACAGACAGAGACAGAGAGAGACAGAGGGAGACCAAGAGACAGAGAGAGACAGAGACAGACAGAGACAGACAGAGAACAAGAGAGAGGACAGAGGAGACCAAGAGACAGAGAGAGACAGACAGAGACAGAGACAGACAGAGACAGAGAGAGACAGAGAGAGACCAAGAGACAGACAGAGACAGAGAGAGACAGAGGGAGACCAAGAGACAGACAGAGACAGACAGAGACAGAGAGGAGACAGAGGGAGACCAAGAGACAGACAGAGACAGACAGAGACAGAGAGAGACAGAGGGAGACCAAGAGACAGACAGAGACAGAGAGAGACAGAGGGAGGACCAAGAGACAGACAGAGACAGACAGGAGACAGAGGAGAGACCAAGAGACAGACAGAGACAGAGAGAGACAGAGGGGAGACAAGAGACAGAGAGAGACCAAGAGACAGACAGAGACAGAGAGAGACAGAGGGAGACCAAGAGACAGACAGAGACAGAGGACAGAGACAGAGAGAGAACAGAGGGAGACCAAGAGACAGACAGAGACAGAGAGAGACAGAGGGAGACAGAGAGACAGACAGAGACAGACAGAGACAGAGAGAGACCAAGAGACAGACAGAAAGAAGAGAGAGACAGAGGAGACAAGGAGACAGACAGAGACAGAGAGAGACAGAGAGAGGCAGAGGGAGACCAAGAAACAGAGACAGAGAGAGACAGAGGGAGACCAAGAGACAGACAGAGACAGAGAGAGACAGAGAGAGACAGAGGGAGACCAAGAGACAGAGAGAGAGAAGGAGATAGACAGACAGATAGATAGATATGTAGATAGATAGATAGATAGATAGATAGAGAGACAGACAGACAGAGACAGAGACAGAGAGAGAGTGAGAAAGAAAGAGAGAGACAGAAGGAGATAGACAGACAGATAGATAGATATATAGATAGATAGATAGATAGATAGATAGACAGACAGATAGATAGATATGTAGATAGATAGATAGATAGATAGATAGAGAGACAGACAGACAGAGACAGAGACAGAGAGAGAGTGAGAAAGAAAGAGAGAGACAGAAGGAGATAGACAGACAGATAGATAGATATGTAGATAGATAGATAGATAGATAGATAGAGAGACAGACAGACAGACAGACAGAGACAGAGAGAGAGTGAGAAAAGGAAAGAAATAGAAAGAAAGAAAGAAATAGAGAGAGAGAGAGAGAGAGAGACAGACAGACAGACAGACAGACAGACAGACACAGAAACAGAGATGGAGAGAGTGAGTGAGGGAAGGAAAAAGAAAGAGACAGAGAGAGAGAGAGAGTGAGAGAAAGAAAGGAAAAAAAAGAGAGAGAACCCCTCACCTGACGATAAAATACCACGATGTTGATGATGTTGGTGATTACACCGAACAGAAAGACAGGAGGGAAGACGTACAGTTGCACCACCTGTATGATCGCCCGGGACATTTCGTAACTCACCACGTTCCAAGGATTTCTCCATGGTAGATACACTTCTCCTTTCTCCACAACTGACTGATTGTTTGGTAGAAATTCTGTGACGTTGGAGATGTTTTGAAGGAGGGGAGATTCTGAAAATGCTTCACCATTGTTCATGTATGACTGATTGTTTTGTAGAATGGCCATCATGGTCCACATGTTATCATGGAGAGTAGGCTCTGATGACATTGGGTGCAGCATTTTATTAACTATAGTCGGCAGGTATTGCGGGATCAGTCTCAAATGCTGTGGTAACCAAATGCTTAAACTTTGATGTCTCTCCTGTTTACAGACGGATACAGAAGATAAGAATACATTGCAAAACTAACGTGCAATCGAGATGGATTTAGATAAAGCCGGTTGCCAGATTACTGTTAATCAGAATAAAAGGTTTTAGAAGAAGAAACAAGAAGAAATATAAAGAAAGAAAGAAGAGTGACAACAGCAGTGAGAAAGAAAACCAGCTTAACATTTAGTTCCTTTTAAGCGCAATCGTTCGTTCTTCGATCTGTCCATTTGACTCGGAGAAGTCGTCTACAGAGCCACCTTTCTGCTGCAATGATTTTATTTTCTTCGTCTTTTCTTAGTGTCCAGGCTTCGCAGCCATACACTAAAACAGGCCAAATCAAAATTTTCAGGATTCTTAGTTTGTCATATTGGCAGATGTGATGCGTCTAGTGTGTCGGCTTCGGCCTGCACCGCTGGCTAGCACTGCTGTGCGAAAAGAAGAGCAATGTGTAAGTCTCTTCCTGTCAGTACATAGCCTCTCACTCAGCAAGCCCTACGCTGTGCCTCCTCGTGGCGACAGGCGGTAACTGAGCACCTCACGGACTCAGGCTGAATCTCGTAGGACTCGGAGGAGGTCTGGCCCCCAGACGTGAGGCATGCAGGCCCACCGGCGTGTGGACACGCCCTGGTGCCCACGAACCAGATCCCCAAGCTATGGGTAAATAGCTCCACTGCTTGTGGACATCTCGGGAGAGAGTAAGGCTAAGGGAGTTAACCCTAAAAAAGAAACCGATGGAAGGCAAGGGGAAACCACCATCGTAGTTTTTCCCCAGGAAAACCATGTACAAGAGAAAGAAAAAGAAGAAAGTTAACGACGTCAATAGGTGCTCCTGCAGAGCACCTTCGTCCGGTAGGGACTGTCATGCGGCGCAGGTGACACCAGACCGTCAGCCAGCTACTGCGACCAAAATCAAAATTAAATTCAAAATAGCAACATGGAATATAAGAACAATGCTACAGAAAGGTAAATTAGACAACATCAAAATGGAGATGGAAAGGCTTAACATTAGTATTTTAGGACTGGGGGAAGTGAGATGGAAGGGGGCAGGCATGATAGCATCAGGGGAATATACAGTGATATACTCTGGTGGTAATTCACATGAAAGAGGAGTAGGCATCATAATGGACAAAGACAAATCAAAAGCAGTTAAGGGATACTGGGCAGTGTCCGACAGAGTTTTACTGGTCAAATTCGGAGGCAAACCTTTTGATATCAACAATCATACAGGTGTATGCACCAACATCCGCAAGTACTCAGGAAGACATCGACAACTTCTACGAAGTTTTAGAGATGGCCAAGGTCCAATGTAAATCACAAGAAGTTACAGTCATAATGGGAGATTTTAATGCTAAAGTGGGACAGGATAGGGTGGAGGATATAGTTGGACCTCATGGCCTTGGTGCACAAAATGAAAGAGGGGGGGGGGGGAAGCTTGTAGAATGGGCACAGATGAATGAGTTCATAGTAGGAAACACCTTGTTTGAGCAGCCTAATGGACTTGGATGAGTCCAGGAGATAATACCAAAAATCAAATTGACTACATCCTGATCAACAAAAGATTTAGAAATTCTTTACTGTCAGCAAAAACACTACCAGGCGCAGACTGCAACAGTGACCACAATCCTGTAGTGGGAAGGCTTAGGCTGAAATTGAGGAAAAGGAAACAGACCAAAAGCAACATCGAACTAAACCTTGGACTCTTAAAGTCAGATGAAATGATAGGTCAAAAATTTAATGTACATGTTCAAAACAAATTCAGTGCTCTGGAAGACGTTAGTGACAGTGAGGAACAATGGACAAAGTTGAGAAGTTCTATAAATGAAGCTTGTGAAGAAATCCCTAAGGCAAATAGAAAAGCAAAAAAGAGTTGGATGACTAATGAAATTTTGGGCCTGATGGAGGAAAGGAGGAAGGCAAAGAGAAACGAGGAGATATACAGGAAGATAAACAAAGAAATCAGGTATAGGTGCAATGAAGCTAAGGAAGCTTGGCTGAACACAAAACGCAAAGAGATAGAAGAACGACACAAAATGGATCCTCAGGGTATGTACAGACGAAGTGAAGAAATTGTCCACAGGAAAAATACATGCACATCAACTGGTTGCTTAAAATCGAAAGATGGCACGCTTATCATGGAAAAAGACAAAATATTAGACAGATGGGGAGAGTACATTAAAGACCTTTTTGAGGATGACAGAAATGAAGAACACATTATAAAAAAGAACTTTGAAGGACCACCCATAATGAAAGATGAAGTTAGAGCAGCACTGAAAAAGATGAAACCAGGAAAAGCCCCAGGACCAGACAACATTACTACAGAGATGATTGAAGCCCTGGAGGAATTTGGCATAGAAAAAATAACAGTCCTAAATGAAATTTAGGACACTTGAAAAATCCCCAAAGATATGTCAAAATCAATTTTCATTGCACTTCCAAAGAAGACAGGGGCTATAGAATGCGAACTCCATCGCACAATCAGTTTGATGAATCATGTAACAAAAATCCCGTTAAGAATAATCATGATGAGGACAAGGAATAGAATCAAAAGAAAAATAGCAGAAGAACAGTGTGGATTTTTGGAAGGGAAAGGAACTATTAATGCCATATACATACTAAGAACTATCATAGAGAGGTCAATTGAGATGAATAAGGATTTGTATTTATGCTTTGTTGACTATACCAAGGCTTTCGATCGGGTACGACATGATGAATTGATCAACCAACTGGAGAGACTCAATGTTGATGGAAAAGATCTACGAATAATCAGGAATATGTACTGGGAACAAACAGCTGCAATGAGAATAGAAAACAATATAAGCTCTTTTCAAAACATCAAAAGAGGAGTCAGACAGGGTTGTGTTTTGTCACCAGATCTGTTTTCACTATATAGCGAAAACATCATGAGAAACCTAGAAGAAGACCCTGGATTAAAGGTTGGAGGGAAAATGATAAACAACATTCGGTACGCAGATGACACCATGCTAATTGCAGAAAATGAAAAGGGACCTACAAAACCTTGTGAATATACTAGAAATAGAAAGCAAAGGTAAGGGGTTGGAACTAAACAGCAGGAAGACTGAAGTCATGGTGATCAGTAAAAAACATGAAATCCCCTCATGCAAAATAAAAACAAATGGCACAACCTTGACAAGGTTAATAAGTTCAAATACCTGAGAACGGTCATTTCATCAGACGGCAGAAGCACATCGGAAATAGCTGGCAGAATCGGCCAAGCCAAAACAGCATTCAAGAAGATGACAAGCATTCTTACCAACAAATGCCTATCAATTAACATCAGAAAGAGAGTCCTTGAATGTTATATAGAACCAATACTGTTGTACGGATGCGAGGCGTGGACAGTCAGCAAGCAAAGCCAGAGCAGGATCGAGGCAGCCAAGATGTGGTTTCTAAGAAGAATGTTGAGAGTTCCATGGACAGCAAAGAAAACAAACGAGACAGTCTTGATGGAGGCAGACACAAATAGATCACTCATAAGGAAGATTAGGAAAAGACAGGCAACATTTATAGGCCATTTTATGAGGAAGTGGGATTTAGAGCACCTGGTCACAACGGGAAAGCTGGAGGAAAGAGACACCAGGTAGACCCAGGGACAGAATGCTGGACGGACTTGCAGAGTGGCTGAGGACGGGAGGGTGGGGGAGATGCTTGGGGCAACGAGAGATAGAGATGGTTGGAAGTCCATGATCGCCAACGCCATGCGGCAGGGCACCTGATATGATGATGAGTTTGAAATCTTTGGAAAGCCCTCTGTCTTTACAAACTTTAACTGCACCATTTTTGTTTTGTTTTGCCATGCCAATTCTTGTTTTCACATCTTTGGTGCAAGAGCGGTCATTGGCTTTTACAGATCCTAGATACTTGGAATGTTGGACATTTTCTGAGTCTGTTTTGTATATTTGAGTGTTTGGATGTTCCTGGCCTTCTTTCCTCGCTACGTGCATGACTTTGGTTAGCACTGCTCTTGGAGTTGTTGTGAGAAGAGCATGGCGTGAGGCTTACGTCGAACATTGCTGTATGCAGAGCAGTAGTATGAGAATAGAAAAAGATATAAACTCTTTCCAAAATATCAAAAGAGGAGTCAGACAGTGTTGTGTTCTGTCACCAGATCTGTTTTCACTTTAGAGCGAAAACATCATGAGAAACCTAGAAGAATACCCTGGATTAAAGGTTGGAGGAAAAAATGATAACATTCGTTACGTAGACAACACCGTGCTAATTGCAGAAAATGAAAGGGACCTACAAACCTTGTGAATATAATAGAAATAGAAAGCAAAAATACAGGGTTGGAGCTAAATAGCAAGAAGACTGAAGTCATGGTAATCAGTAAAAAACATGAAATTCCCTCATGCAAAATAACAGCAAACGGCACAACCTTGAGACAGGTTGATAAGTTTAAATATCTGGGAACGATCATCTCTCCAGACGGCATATGTACATCAGAAATAACCAGCAGAATTGTCTAAGCCAAAACAGCATTCAAGAAGATGACAACCATTCTTACCAACAAATGCCTATCAAGTAGCTTCAGGAAGAGAGTTCTTGAATATTATGTAAAACCGATAATGTTATACGGTTGTGAGGCGTGGACAGTCAACACACAAAGCCAGAACAAGATTCAGGCAGCCGAGATGGGTTTTAAGAAGAACGTTGAGAGTTCCGTGGATAGCAAAGAAAACAAAACGAGACAGTCTTGATGGAGGCAGACACAAGATAAGGAAGATTAGGAGGAGACAGGCAACTTTCATAGGCCATTTTATGAGGAAAGGGGAAATAGAGCACCTGGTCACAACAGGAAAGCTGGAGGGAAAGAGAGCACCAGGTAGACCCAAGGAGAAGATACTAGACGGACTTGCAGAGTGGCTGAAGACAAAGAGGGTGGAAGAGATGCTTGAGGCAACAAGACATAGAGACAGATGAAGGTCCATGATCGCCAACGCCACGCGGCCAGGCACCTGATGATGATGAACCTCCGACTGGGTACTGGAGTGACCATTCCCAACCCAACGGGTCATAAGTGGATAGTGGAGTGGCCATTCCAGCTCATTGGGTCAGAGGTGGGTAGTAAAGTGATCATCCCCGAATCATTAGGTCATAGATGGGTATTGGAGCGACCATCCCCAACTTAGTGAGTCAGAGGTGGGTAGTGAAATGACCATGACCATCCCCAACACGGCAGGTCAGAGGTGGGTAATGGATTGACCATCCCCAACACTGTGGGTCATTGGTGAGTAGTGGAGTGACCATCCCCAACTTATTGGGTCAGAGGTGGGTAGTGAACTGACCATCCCCAACCCAACAGGTCATAGGTGAGTAGTAAATCGACCATCCCCAACACTGCTGGTCATTGGTGGAGTAGTGGGGTGACCATCTCCGACACAGCGGGTAGTACGTGGGTAGTGGAGTGACCATCACAACACAGCAGGTCAGAGGTGGGTAGTGGAGTGACCATCACCAACACAGCGGATAATAGGTGGGTAGTTGAGCGACCATCCACAACGCATCGGGTCATAGGTGGGTAGTGAAGTAGCCATTCCCAATACATCGGGTCAGAGGTGGGTAGTGAAATAGCCATTCCCAATACAGCGGGTCAGAGGTGGGTAGTGAAAATAGCCATTCCCAATACAGTGGGTCAGAGGTGGGTAGTGAAGTAGCCATTCCCAATACAGGTCAGAGGGGTATGAGTGACTCCATCAGCAGGTCAGAGGTGGTAGTGAAGTGACCGTCTCCAATCCAGCGGGTCAGAGGTGGCAGAAAACGGAAGGCCTTTATATATGGAGCTTTAGCTGCTAAATAATCTATCTTTCTATGTATCTATGTATCTATGTATCTATCCATCATTCCATCTATTATCTATCTATCTATCTATCTATCTATCATCTATATCTATCTATCTATCTATCTATCTATCATCTTCTAGTCTGTCTATCTATCTATCTATCTGTCTGTCTGTCTGTCTGTCTATCTGTCTGTCTATTCTATCTATCTATCTGTCTGTCTGTCTATCTATCTATCTATCTATCTGTCTGTCTGTTTCTGTCTATCTGTCTATCTATCTATCTATCTATCTATCTATCTATCTATCTATCTATCTATGTGTATACATATATGTACATACATACATACTACTATTATGTATGTATGTATGTATGTATGTATGTTATGTATGATGTATGTTTATGTATAGTGTACATGTATGTATGTATGCATATGTATGATGTAGATGTTCTCGTATCGGGTCATAGGTGGGTAGTCGTATGTGTATGCAAACAAAGGTTGGATAAGAAAGACTGTTTTTGTTGAATCCACCAAAGGGATTCAGTAGCAGTCCAGGATCTCTCTGGTGAGTGGCTTCGTGGAGACTGAACATCTCTGGCTCCCATGGGCTTCCAGGCACTAGGACTTGGTCCGACTGAATGAATGTGGAGTTGGTGGTGCATTGTGGAGCCGGAATGAAATGCATGGAATTGATGCCACTGAGGAGGCGCAAATACTGGGACAGGAAAAACCCCAATTCGAATGCAGAAAAATATGGATGGCGCTGTCCTTTGGCGAGGTAACGTTCCCATCTAGAGCAACGCGAGTCACACACTAAATCCGCAGCGATTGACAGATCAAATGATAAGAAGAAGAAGAAAAAGAAGAAGAAGAAAGAAGAAGAAGAAGAAGAAGAAGAAGAAGAAGAAGAAGAAGAAGAAGAAGAAGAAGAAGAAGAAGAAGAAGAAGAAGAAGAAGAAGAAGAAGAGAGAGAGAGAGAAGGAAGAAGAGGAGGAGAGGAGAGGAGGAGGAAGGAGGAGGAGAGAGAAGAAGAAGAAGAAGAAGAAGAAGAAGAAGAAGAAGAGAAGAAGAAAAGAGAGAGAGAAGAAGAAGAAGAAGAAGAAGAAGAAGAAAGAAGAAGAAAGAAAAGAAGAAAGAACAAGACAAAAACGACAGAAGACAGAAAAGAAAAAAAAAAAAAACAACGAAGAAGAAGAAGAAGAACAAGAACAAGAACAAGAACAGAACAAACAAAAACAAAAAGAAGAAGAAGAAGAACGACAACAACAACAACAAGAATGCATCAACAACAACAACTACAGAGACCACCTATAATCGCAATAGTATCATCTCGACACATTCCAACAGATCACCATTCTGAAAGACACCTACTGGGCATCACTGCTTCAATGCCAATATGAACAAGGAGCGTAAGTTTTGCTTCAATGCTTCATACGTGCAAGAAGCTGAAAATGGTACCATTGATATTCTCTTGATATTCATGGAGCGTGGGAATTCGTGTAGTTGGCCAAACGTCTTCTTCAGCTGCCAGTGTCCAAAAGTTTGTTTAAAATTAGGGCTTTGTCCAAGAGGGATTCTTTTTGTCCAAGAGGGATTCTTTTTGTCCAAGAGGGATTCTTTTGTCCAAGAGGGATTCTTTTGTCCAAGAGGGATTCTTTTTGTCCAGAGGGATTCTTTTTGTCCAAGACAGATTCTTTTTTGTCCAAGAGGGATTCTTTTTTGTCCAAGAGGGATTCTTTTTCTCGAAGAGGGATTCTTTTTGTCTACCACTACCACTACCACCACCACTACCATCATCATCATTATCATGAGCAGCAGCAGCGACAGCAACAGCAGCAGCACCATCCACCACCACTACCACCACCACTACCACTACCGTCATCATCATCATGAGCAGCAGCAGCACCACCATTCACCACCAGACCACCACCACCACCACCACAACAATCATCATCACAATCATCATCATCATCGTCGTCGTCGTCATCATCATTATCATCATATCATCATCAATAGCAGCAGCACCATCCATCATCCAGCCCTCATGACCCACATTTAGGTATTAGGCAGGACTGATGAGACGAAGAGCAGACAGGATCCTCTACCCTGTCTTAAGGGTACAGCAACAAACAATTCAGGTATGCTGAGGTTGTTGTGGTCAAATCTTCGATAACTGTCACCCAGCTCTTTCTCTGTTAACCTAAGTGACGGCCTCCATTCAGAGCACCCTGAAAGATGGTGTTCGACAGTGTGTATGCCAGTGGCGAGTGATGATCACCCAACCGTGCAAGACTTCGTTGCTCAACGGTAGCCAGCCTCGATTTTAGTGAGCGCAGCAAGATGCTGATCTTGCTCCAAACATACTCCTTGATCAGAAATAGCCAGGAGAATCGGCCAAGCTGAAACAGCATTCAAGAAGATGAAAAGCGATCTTACTAACAAATGCCTATCAGATGACATCAGGAAGAGAGTTCTTCAGTGTTATATAGAACCGACACTGTTGTACAGATGTGAAGCGTGGGCAGTCAACATGCAAAGTCAGAACAAGATTGAGGAACTGAAATGTGGTTTCTAAGAAGACTGTTGAGAGTTCCATGGACAGCAAAGAAAACAAGCGAGACAGTCTTGAAGGAGGCAGACACAAGAAAACCATTAATAAAGAAGATTAGGAAAAGACAAGTAACATTTATAGGACATTTTATGAGGCAAGAGAAATTAGAGCACCTGGTCACAACGAAAGTGATGGGAAAGAGAGCACCAGGTAGACCCAGGGATAAATTACTGGACGGACTTACAGGGTGGCTGAGGACAGAGAGGTAGAAGATATGCTTACAGCGATGTGGGATAGATTCACATGGAGGGCCATGAT
Source organism: Monoplex corrugatus (assembly GCA_030674185.1). Lineage (NCBI taxonomy): Eukaryota > Metazoa > Mollusca > Gastropoda > Littorinimorpha > Ranellidae > Monoplex > Monoplex corrugatus. Next base: position 25,140 of record JAPXFY010002311.1, read on the forward strand.
CACCAACGCCATGTGGCAGGGCACTTGATGATGATGACATACCCCTTGGCGTTATGTTTGAGACAGGATGTAAGTGACGGGACATATTTTAATTCAGACATAACACATGTACATTCTTAACAAACAAGGTTTCCTCAGGTAGTCACAACAGAACAGAATCTTTTGCCTTTTCTGCCGACTGATTGGTACTTTTGATAGAACTGTGGACTCAGATCTGATGTCTCCAGTTCAATCCCAGCCTGCAGCACTTAAGAAAACCCCCAAAAAACCATCCACCCAAAACAACAACAACAACAACAACAACAACAACAACAAACAACATCAACAACAACAACAAAACAACCGCTCATTTGCTGCCCGTCGAAATATTTCCATCATTCTGGTGGTGTCTACATAGTATTTCCGAGAACTTGCCAGCACACAGAGTTTGCGCAGGCTCAAGGAGTCTGCCAGACATTGCAATGCATCTTGTCAAACAAACTCTCTAAATTCAAAACTCTCAATCCGAAAGCAGTGCCCAAGTTTCCCACCTATAGAGAAAAGTACCTTACCCTGCATAGAGTTGTGAGGGTAAAGAAGGCGTAGAGAAGAGTTCGATCTGTTCTCAGAAAGCTGATCCGAAGACACAGAGATCTCTGTCCTCTTATTTGCTCATTACCAGACTGAGGCCTATGGCAACTGCCTCCACCTTCACCTTCTCACAACGTCGGTCCGAGATCTTTTCTTCTTTTTCTTCTGTCTTACCTCGTGGCCAGCGTTGTTGAAGGGGAAAGGTGGGTACGGGAGCTAGGGTTGGGGATGGAGGTGGGGGAACTTATGTGAAAGAGCAGGAGACAGGATTCCCCATTTCTATCGTGGAGGTACTCAACAAGCAGTTTACGCATATTGAGAATGGTCCAGTCTTTTGGCGTTTCTCACCCGCCTCAAGGACGTTGTTGGTAGTGTTGTTGTTATTAGTGTTGTTGTTGTTGTTATTGTTGTTGTTATTGTTGGACTCTTTAGAGGAGCTGGCTGTTCTGTTACTGTTGTTGTTATTGTTGTTGTTTAGTATTTCGTTGTTGTTATTGTTGTTGTTATTGTTATTGTTGTTATATGTATCTCACCCGCCTCAAGGACGTATCAGAGAAATTAACTGTTCTGTTACTGTTGTCGTTATTGTTGTTACTGTTAGTGTTGTTATTGCTGCTGCTATTATTGTTGTCGTTGTTGTTGTTGTCCGAAGTTTTGTGACTCTGTTTCTTTGTTGTGTACGCTTGACAAAGGCCAGTTGGCCGACAGTTCATGCCTGTCTTTGTTTTGTGGTTTAAACAATCGTTTCAATCTATTTTCGTGTGTTTCTGGTTTCTTTGTTTTTGCTTGAAGACTGGCAATCGCTTTGGTTCAGATTACCTCACCGTTCTCCTCTTCTTCTTCTTCTACTTCTTGTTGTTGTTGCTGTTGTTGTTGTTGTTGTTCTTCTTCTTCTTCTTCTTCTTCTTCTTTTTCTTCTTCTTCTTCTTCTTCTTCTTCTTCTTCTTCTTCTTCTTCTTCTTCTTCTTCTTTCTTCTTCTTCTTCTTCTTCTTCTTCTTCTTCTTCTTCTTCTTCTCTTCTTCTTCTTCTTCTTCTTTCTTCTTTCTTTCTTCTTCTTCTTCTTCTTCTCTTCTTCTTCTTCTTCTTCTTCTTCTTCTTTTCTTTCTTCTTCTTCTTCTTCTTCTTCTTCTCTTCTTCTTCTTCTTCTTCTTCTTCTTCTTCTTCTTCTTCTTCTTCTTCTTCTTCTCTCTTCTTCTTCTTCTTTTCTTCTTCTTCTTCTTTTCTTCTTCTTCTTCTCTTCTCTTTTCTTCTTCTTCTCTTCTTCTTCTCTTCTTCTTCTTTCTTCTTCTCTTCTTTCTTCTTCTTCTTCTTCTTTCTCTTCTTTTCTTCTTCTTCTTCTCCTTCATTTATATTTATGCTTTGTTGATTATACCAAGGCTTTCCATCAGGTAAGACATGAAGAACTGACCAACCAACTAGAAAGACTCAATATTGATGGAAAAGATCTACGAATAATCAGAAATATGTATGGGGAACAAACAGCTGCAATGAGAATAGAAAACGATATAAGCTCTTTCCAAAACATCAAATGAGGAGTCAGACAGGGTTGTGTTTTGTCACCAGATCTGTTTTCACTTTACAACGAAAACATCATGAGAAACCTAGAAGAAGACCCTGGATTAAAGGTTGGAGGGAAAATGATAAACAACATTCGATACGCAGATGACACCTTGCTAATTGCAGAAAATGAAAGGGACCTACAAAACCTTGTGAATATACTAGAAATAGAAAGCAAAGGTAAGGGGTTGGAACTAAACAGCAGGAAGACTGAAGTCATGATGATCAGTAAAAAACATGAAATCCCCTCATGCAAAATAACAGCAAATGGCACAACCTTGAGACAGGTTGGTAGGTTTAGATGCCTGGTAGCGATCGTTTCGCCGGACGGCAGATGCACATCAAAAATGGCCAGCAGAATCGGCCGGGCCAGAACAGCATTGAATGAGATGAGGGGCGTTCTTACCAACAAATGCCTATCAGGAAGAGAGTTCTTGAATTATATATAGAACCGATGCTGTTATACGGTTGTGAGGCGTGGACAGTCAACAAGCAAAGCTAGAACAAGATTCAGGCAACCGAGATTTGGTTTCTAAGAAGAATGTTGACAGTTCCATGGACAGCAAAGAAAACAAACGAGACAGTCTTAATTAATGAAGGCAGACACAAGAAGATCATTCATAAGGAAGATCAGGAAAGGACGGGCAAAGTTTATGGGCCATTTTGTGAGGAAGGGGGAATTGGAGCACCTGGTCACAACGGGAAAGCTGGAGGGAGAGAGGGCACCCAGGTAGACCCAGGGAGAAGATATGACGTATTTTCGGGGTGGCTGAAGACAAAGAAGGGTGGAAGAGATGCTTGAGGCAACAAGAGATAGAAAACAGAATGGAAGGCCATGATCGCCAACGCCATGTGGCAAGGGCACCTGATGATGATGAT